>OMLM01020798.1:129945-144752 GCA_900302695.1 Helostoma temminkii | reverse complement strand
TGCTTATAGTATGAGGTTGGCAATGTTTTTCGTTTCTGTTGGCAATAAATGATATGAAAAGACCGAAGCAAACCTTCAATAAAAGGCACAAATGTTAGTAGTTTCTTTACTAAACAAGACTACAGTAGTTGTTAGGTAATGTCAGCAAAACAAAAAAACGTGAGAAGTTACACTGTAGCTAACAGTAGATGTGATTAGTCAGCAAGCATACAGTACTGTATTTTAAATATACAGTATTCCTCTGTGCGCATCTGCACGTGGTCATTATAGGTGAGTGTAGATTTGTGGAGCAAGTTCCCATGTGTGTGGCTTTCACAGCTACTTGTAAAGACAAACCAGCCTCAAGACAAAGATGGAGAGGATGAATTTTGTGTCCAAAACAGGAGAGGTTTCATGATGGATAGTGCTCCGGTTAATAGTTTGTTGGCATCGCGACAGACACCAACAGCAGACGAGAAGTGTCTTTTCACGAGAAGAGTGTGGCCACCACATGAGCCATGGCTCAGGCTAGAACTGTTGGATCATTCCCCTACTCTAAATGGTAATGTCTCCCTAGGGCATCACAGCATGGTGCTACATATGGAGCTGCAGCATGCTCACCAGTAGGTGTGTGCATGTGTGGGGTATCTCCTGTGATGTGTGTGTGTGTGTGTGTGGGTGCTTGTGCGTACGTGCATGTTGTCTTAGGACGGGGGTTAGCGAGCATGGAGAACAGCTGTGTCCTCTGCTTTCAGGTGGTGGTCATTTCACCCAATCGAACTGGATCTCACGCACTGTTGATCCAATCACCTTGGTCGTCACGCGCCATTGAGCCAATCAGCTTGGACATTGCACTCTTGGCGAGCTTTGGCCCTCCCAAGAAGCTGGACTAAGTTCAGGTCTTGACACTGGGGCACTTTTTGGCACCAGAAATACAAATCACAATGTGTAAACAGGAAAAGGAGGTTGCAGTGCTACAGGCAAAAAAAAAAATAAATAAATAAAAATTACCTCACTGTTTTTACACCATGTTTTACTAGGCCTACAGCTGTTCTTCTCAGTTATAAGTGAATATGTGCAAACACACACACACCGAGGCCTCATTTTCAACTGCTCAGTTGACATGCACCATGATCTATGCTAATGAGAAATTAACGAGACCCTGTCAGATATGAATGAGTCATTAACATGTTCATGTTGGTAGCATCTGTGGGGCCTGGGACACACGTACAGAAAATGAATGGCGAATCAGTCAGTTAAATCAATCCTTTTAACACTATCCGTCTGCCTGTCTGAGCCATACATTGTATCTCTATATGCATTTTTCTTTCTTTACATTATTGCTAAACCTCCTTCAATTACACAGCTTGATCAAAGGTTGGTGATGTTTTTTTTTTTTTTTTACGTGGTGGACAAATGTTATTGCTACATCATTAAGTGATCATTTTAAGCAAAAGTGTGTTTCCAACTTTGTGTTAACCATTTGGAAAAAGCCCATTCTTGTTTAAACATGATTGTGCACACAAAGCCAGGCCAATTAAGAACCCCAACTGTGAGCCAGCAGCCCATTATGCTTTGAAAGTACTGTATATTTGTACTGGAGGAATCTGCAACATGCTATTTACATCCACTGTCAATGTACGGTGCCAGCAGGAAGCAGTGTGCTTTTTACTTAGCAAAACATAAAATAACACATTCAACCAAAGATTACTGAATGGAGTCAACCCACACAGTGGGTCAAGGAGCCTCTGATCACAGTGACTGCTGCAAACACAGTCAAATGGCACAAAAAATTACTTAACATGACTACAAAGAGACAAAACTGACAGCAAAGATTCAAATTCTCTATAATAAAGTCTTTTAAATAATGACAAAAATATATATTAGTATATAATTGGCATTGAGTGTAATCTGGGTTTTTGCACAGCTGTCCAGTATCACTGTTTTCTGGTGATAGGGTTTGAGCCAGGCCTTATCTCCCAGCATCAGTGCCCTACCTCACTAATGCTCTTGGGGCTAAATAGGAACAGCCACCTTGTAGCCAGCTTCCATGGTTTTGTAGATAGCCACCCTGAAGAGTGGAGGTTACTATGACAGTGTATAAAATATCCCTTCGGATTAATACGTTCAACAATCAGATATGAGTTACCAGCGATATTTACGTGTCCACATACTTTTGCCATTATATATGAGAAAAAAGATAAAAAATAATCAGAAGAAATGCATATCGTCAATCTACATATAATACCCAATAGACCCACTCAGTGTAATTGAAGTGAGGTATAGAACAAAATAGATAGTCTGACATAATGAGAAGTGCCTTGCAAGTTTCCTCTTGTTATATTCAGTACAGTATACTGCTGCTTCCATTATATTTTCCAAAGTTTCACCATTCATTTATGTTAATAAGAAGATCTAGGCATATGAAGATATGATAATAACGTTATATATTTCCCTCGATATAGCACATAGCTGTCTCTCTATCTCTGTTTCCCAACAGACCAATGCTTTACTGAAATGCTATAGGCTTGCACAGGCACCAGCTGGTGTTATTTCCCATGGATAATCAGATAATATATGTGCTTATATCCTTGAGTCATTAAGGCTCCAACTCATTAAGTGGACATTGAAAGAACCACACACAATGTTCTCAACATTCAAGGACTTAAAATCACTTTATTTCTGCCTCTGTGGCCACCACCATCCATATTAGTTTCATACATTCACTGAGCTTCTTGAACTGTGAAGTCAGAGAATTGAAGAGAGGGCCCCACTCACGTTAATGACTCACCTAATCCAAAGGCATGACATGGAGCTAATGGCTAGTGGGGTGCGTTACCATTTTCAAAACAAGGTCACAGTCTGCTTCTGAAGCGAACTCCAATCAGGAGCATGTGATTTATGAGTCAGCGTAGCTTCACAGGGGTCTGGCCAATGTGTTTTTTCCCCTATTTGAGCTTTAATGAATGGGACCTAGAAGATGTTAATGTAGTGGCACAGAGGACAAACTGCTTCATCTGCTCTTTCCATGTTGAAACACCGATTTAAACAAGACAGTTAGTCCTGTATGTTGATTGTGCGTCACTTATTATTATTGATTAGCACCACCAGTATCTTTCTATAGTTTGTTTTGCTAATAATGCACCCAAACACGTCCATCAGAGATCCTGGGTGTGGTCAAAAACAGACTTGAGACTTTCAAGCAGGGAGAACAGTGAAGAGCTTCTTTAGAGCCTGATTGAATGACTCTTGAAGTTTTTTTCTTGCAGTGCACATTCTGCAGCTGCAGTGAAGAAAGCAAAGAAAAAGATCAAATCAGTGATTTGTCTGTGTCCTCTCTGTCTCCACTTTGCCTCCTTTTTTTATCCTCTGTTCTTTGTAGTTCTAGGAAGACGTAGCATCTTTTTTTCTCTTAGCAAACTATGTGTGTGTCTGTGTGTGGCCATTATGCAGCTTATTATGCCAGCAGGCCATCTGTTGCCTGCTTAGTAATGGCCAACTGGGAAGGACAGTGAGCATGAGGTTGTCCCTCTCTACATTTCATAGACAGCTAATGTCCCCAGTTCACTCATTTGACTGCTGTCTCTGCGTGACACACACCCAGACACCTGCACTACACTTACTTATAGCACAGTTACAAAATACTCATGCATGCACACACAGTATACCTGAAATTTAGTCATGCAAACAAGCACACCATGACACAAACCAGACACACACAGAGGACGTAATTGAGCCAGGTTTGGGCCATGTGGAGACTTTCTAAGCAGACGGGCGCACTGTTAGGTCGCTGCAGGTGGATAGGGTCCTGGCAGAGCCACAGGCAGACAGGCACGTCTGCAACCAACGCTAGCCCTGCAGTGGTCTGCGAGCAGATGGACATACGTGGCCAAGAGAATTATTACAAAATAAGTACAGAACTGTGAAAGTCAGTTTTTTTTTTTTTTAATATTTCTTTGTTCTGAGCTTCTTTCTCTTTTATCTCACTGTTCTTCTTTCCCCAGTTATTCATCTACCTTCCTTTACCACCTGCACATCTATTATGTCTCCTTTTTTTTAAGTTAACCTTTTCAGGAGTGACTTCTGACTATCCCAGCCCGTTCCCCAGTGTGCCACAGATCCACATCAATCAGAGTCTCTGCTGGACTCGGCTTCACTGCCTCACAAAGACCAGTTCGCGACAGTGTTTCTTTTCATCTTCAACGGGAATAAACCTGCATAATTTTCAGTTTCCAATTAAAGCTATAGGGAAGAAAGCCATCTTTCTTAGAAGTTCTCTTTAATCTCCTCATGCATATGCCCTTCCACAAAGAAAATGAGAAAATACATAATTTCCATTTGCTTTAAGGAATGGATCATTTGCTCTGCAATATCTGAAATACTAAAAGTATTAGCCTAGTTTGTTTGGAGGCATACATGACACAGTTTCATGTCATCTTTCTCTGAAGTCAACATATTTGAAATGTGTGTTTTGCCAGCCATAAAAAAATCTGTTACTGAAGCTGTCGGCTCTGATGTGTTTGTTATATCATCCAAAGGATAAGAAAATGATTTCTTTTGCAGTGTCTTATTTTTATTATGGTAGATGAAAGCAAAGCTGCGAGGCAGTATCCATCATAATCGTGCTTGCAATGTCTGTTCAGTATTAATAACAGTTTTATTTGTGAATGTTTGTGATTTCTTTGTGCGAACATCAGATTTTCAAGTTTTATCCTTTGTATTTATTATCTTATCTTATGCAGGCTTTATGATACACGGTGCTTCTCCATCCAGGATTTCACCTGAACAAATTTCACTTTTTTAGTACAAGCTGTTGGTTAGTGTCTGTGTTTGTTTTGAAAAAAACCTAGAGTTTCTGTTCTCATGGGATTTGAGGTATTGTCTTTTGCCAAACATTCAGCCAGTACTGACCAGTCAACAAGTGCGTTGCCAACACTATTCTGTTTTCAGGTCTGTACTGCTTCCAGACAGTGGAAACAGTCTTTGAGTGAGAAGAGCCCAGGTTTTGGAACTCTTAGCTGGTCTTCAGGTGTATGTAATGTCTCGCATTGTTACATGTCTGCTTTGAAAAAACAGACGAGTTACCGAGCCAGGGTGTTGGAAGACTCACTGTGGTGTTTGTGGTTTCAAAACAAGTGTCATAGTGCTAATTGTCTGAGAACATTGCAGTAACATGACTATTTGCTATCCACAATGAGTCCAATACCCACAAGCAAGTCACAAAAGGGGAAAATGTGTGGTTTCTTTTATCTTTTCAGAGCTCCCTCTTGATGCTCTGATTGTTTAAACACTCGCCAGTGAACCTGAAAACGGCCCAAGCGCTGTTGAGGCACTGCTGAAACAGCCACAACTCCACCAGCTTGTGCAAGACAGCCTGACCAATTGATGTAGTTGTAGCAGAAATCTCCCTCTGCTCCTCTGCAGTGTTGATTCTTTTGCTGCTGCTGGCTGCCCAGCTGAAGGGTTGTGGCTGTGGGGGAAGCTGTAATTTTCTAGCCCAGAGAGGGATAAATAAAGCACAAGACAATAGAGTTACTCTCCATGGACTTCAGCCTCTGGGCAATGCTCCAGCCATAGCAGCCAGTCGCTCAAATGGAAATTAGAGGCAAGGAGACAGATTGTGAATTGTACAGTTGCTCGAGTTATCTTGGACAGATCGATGGACCAGATTTTGTGGAGCAAGACGGACCAACAACAGAAATTGAGGTGAAGGGGCAGGCAGCATGTATCACTGTGTGTGTGCGCGGATAGAATTTGTATGTGCTTAGACTTCCCATAACCTCATAAAGACCAGGAAGCCCTGATGCAGTCACACATCCAGTGTCGTCCACCTCGTTTCCCAGCAATAGCTCTTTTACTCCCTCTGTCGTGCCTTACAGCCGCTCTCAGCTCGTGGACACACAGTCAAGGCCAGAGAAGCTACCTCTGCTTGCCAGGGGGCTGTCACTGACCAGAACAGCCTAAACAAGGATATTGGTTCTTTTGCTCCCAGGCCAGTGCACTGTTTCAGTCACCCAAGTGCAGCAGTAAATACACCTGAAAGCCCTGGTGAAGGTCTAAGGTGTAGCACAATGGGAAAAGATACAAAACAGCCCTGATTAAAGACGAGAGAGGTAGCTGGCAAAGAGCCCGTAATCAGCATTCAGCAGCCTATTGATAAGAGCCACCTGCAGTGTATTTAAACATTGTGTATTCACAACATATATTTGTGTTGTCTTGTGGCCAATCAGTGTGTTTTAAGATCACAGGTAATAATTCCACTTGTAGTTCAGTGCGTGAGGAAAAAGGGGCAGGTGATTTCTGTGTCTTGCAGTCACATGAGACCACCACACCTTTCAGTGTTTACCACAGATCTTTATTTCACCTACAAATCAGATCAGTAAAGATGAGAGCCTTAGGGAGACACGGACCTCAACCCATGATAGAGAAGAGCGAGAGAGGTAGGCAGACACAATAGTTTGCCACTCAGTCTTATTTGCCATGCATACATCACTCCTGTTGTGGCACAGATAACCTTCTGCCACCATTATCTTCACACGTCGCAAGGAGAGCCCAGTGTTTACACCTCCTCTCATCACCACATCACAACAGACCATCCAATAAATTGTTCCTATCAGACCTAGGCATAAGTTGCAGTTGCTGCATCAGATTTAGTGGAGCCACTAGGCTCTAATGAATTCTCCCTGCTCACCCCCGCATGTCCTTTGAGCCTCTGCAGCTAGTCTTTCCAATCGGCTGGCCTGCTCAATGCAGTGCTATCGATAACGAGCCCTAGGGGGGTTGCCAGTGAGCTCAGTGAGGCCCTGTAATGAAGGAGCCCAAGGCATTGCCGTGTAAACAGCTGGAGTAATGAGAATGTGGTGGAACTTGAGGTTGCAGGGGTTCCTGGGGTCAGTGTTAGGGGAGGTGCTGCTTGACAGACAAGCTGGGATAATTACTAAGGAGGGGTTTGATGGGAGATGTGTATATATGGGTATGCACACGGACATGAATGAAATAGGTGTTTTCTATCTGTGAGATGCAGCAATACGGCGGCCTACTGTCTGGCAGTGATGTCTGGCAGAAAAGGTCCTCCATCATCCGCTCAGACATTCTAGATGTAATCAAACGTGTTGTTTTTCTCACTGAAGGTGGCACAGTCTCACTTACTCTCTGTTGAGTGATGTTAGCAGTCTAGCATTTTTCCACTCTTCTCTTTTCAATTCACCGGGGTCATGTTCTGTAAAGCTAATGATCGAATTCTGAATGTGCAACTCGTGAACGATCTTTTTACTGGACTGGGACCGCTGATTCACCCTAGTGAGTTATTGACTCATTGAATGAGCTATTAAGAAAATTGTGAACTATGTCATGTCAACTGAACACTGCTAGAGGTTGAGACGTGTTTACCATTAGTTGAACTTCTACAAGGAGATTGGTTTATTGAAGTTAGAACCACTGTTTTGATTCTCTTTTAACAGGTTAATGGAGGTCTGACCAGGCCCCAATGCACTGGTCAAGGATTAGTTTAGTAGTAGTTTTAGCATCTGCTATGAAAAGAACAACATATACAAATGATGGATGTTTTTACCTGGGATACAACTGAACTCATAACAAAAGAAAATTAAGTAAATAAAAAATAAAAACACACAAATAAAACAAAACAAAATAAATCCACGTAATTTCCGCACCGGCCCATCTTGTATCTCTTAAAGTTCCATTAAAACATCATCGACCTGCAGTTTGTTGGACTTTTATGTAATAATTGAATCGTCAATCTCACAGCACACAGCACAACTCTTATCACTGCTGTCCTGCCCAAAGGTCCCACAGGTCAGCATGTTAATTTAGAACAAGTTTGACTTTGCTCCTGTGTCTTTTAGACCATGAAATCGCTTGGTCAGCACAACAACACTGATACTAGTACACACATCCTGTTCCTGTAGAACTCCAATACCTGTACAGTGTATATTTGTGATTTCCCTTTAACCATCTGTTAGTATCAGATCATTCACAGTAACAGGTTACGAGTACACATGCAGTAATTAATTTTGCTGTCACTATTAATTATGTCAGTGTGTGTACAGCGCCATTGCACCCTTTGTAGCACATATTTTGCTCTCTTTCTAAAAAAGCAGCCTCTCGTGTCTTTCAGTAGTCAGAGTACGAGAGGAAATTATACTAACAGACGATGAAAGAGAAATGCTTGATGCAGATGGGTGTTCTGAAGAGAGAACCGTCGTGGAAGTAGTGTACATAGGCATGATCCTGTGAATTAGGATAAAATGGAAATCCATCTGTGTGGTTGTTATCCATTTAGCACACGCTGAATTGAAATGGGTTAAAGCTTTAATAACCTGGTTAAATCCCCACTGTGTGCTGCCAACAGGCATGCATGTTCTATTTTGACAAGTGTCACCTAAGCAAATAATCCACAACAATCATCCTGTAAACTTAATTAGGGTAGCTTTATCAAATTGTCCCTTAACTGTGAAAGGGGCAAGTTCACCGTATGTTCACTCTCCAGGCTTTGCTTTGCTTTTGCGCTGACAAGAGAATACACTTTGATCTTGCTGCAAACTCGGTCAAAGAAGTATTTTTCACCATCGTGAAAAAAGCAAAGCGAATGGTGCTTATGTGAACATAAAGACAGGTATTCGCTTTTCATGCAGCTGAAGTGTCTGAAATAAGTGCATGCTCAATTCACTGAAATGCAGAGCCAAATTCAGGTGTAATGGACCTGTTTGCAGTGCATGAGCAAACATGATGCTGTCGGAGTGGAAAGATGTGGGATGCCCATTTAAAGCCCCCCCTGAGGGTATGGATCAGCAGGCTGTCAGGTTGGACTGCAGTAGCTAACCTAGGCGCCTACTGCATGTTAAATGACCTGATCGTAGGGCCTGCGCACCAAGGTTGAGGTCCAAATATTCTTAATCCACCATGGGAGGCTGCAAATTCAGAAACTGTGAGGCCAGTTGGACTATTGACCTTGTCGCACATCCACATACTGCAGGCCCTAAAGAACTGTGTGGGTGAACAAGGCTGAAACAGAAAAAGTTTGGCCTGGCGTTAGTGGTGAACTTTGTGCACTGAATGTGAATTTATTCATCATCTGAGCTCAGAATGTCAGTGCATTTGTGATGCGGTTGATTTAGCCTCATTCCAGTCATTGATTATTCTAGCCTCATGCAAAGTTATCCTCAAAGCACCAATCTGTATCTTGTGTCAAACACACAAACGAGATCCCTGAATCATGTAGTATGAAAACACGTCTTCCATCCGACCCATTAACTTTCCTTGGCAGTGTTGCCCTTTTTGGATAAAGGGCACAGGGCCATCATTGTAAATAAGAATTTGCTAATTAATCTGAGCTTCAACATTCATGGTCTTGGATAAATCAACAATTCTCTTGAAGCTAAGATGCTTTTGAGAAATTGAGGTCTGTACAGTGTGAAACAAAAGCCAAACAGAATCAAAGGATTAGTAGACGGGGATAAATGTGTATTTAAAACATTGTTGTTTGAGGAATGAATGCATCGACTTGTTGAATACTCACAACATAAAGACTCATTTTAGTATAGCTTTATTAGCAAAAGCTTATCCCGTGTGTCCCATTTTATAGATTTTTGGCTTCAGCACGATTTGTGTCGTGCAGTATTTTATTTCCTGCATGCCTTGATCTTAAGCGGTGGTTTTGATTCGCAGCAGTCTTGCCGGTTTCTGTATGGATGAACTGAATTCAAAATAAAGCTGCAGTATGTCGTGACCGCAATCGATCCACAACATTGAAGCCAGTGTTAACAACACCACCATGTTACTGCTCTGAATATTATACACACAGTGCTCTCTTATTGATTTGCATAACATGGACAGTGGAGCTTGTGTAATACCACTTTGTCAGTAGTATGCCCCTGTACACATACAGTACAGTCCAGCCACACACACCTACATGATATCATTCCACACGTTTGAGCGATGGATCTCTGCAGTGAGAAAATTCCCATTAGATATTGTCAGCTGCAGGCGAGGCTGCTGCTGCTTGTTTGGAAGGAGTGATACTCTTCCAGAAGCCTATCCAGTGGCGAAGGAAACTGCCATGAGAGAAGAATGCATGGGACAAGACCCAGTTTCTATGGAAACAAAAGAAATCTAAAAGAGGTGTTGGGGGCGGAAAAGGGGGATGAGAGAGAAAGAAGAGGAGGATGTATTGGAATGTGAATGCTTTTGGAGATAGATGATCATGAAAGGGGTGGTGTATGTAAAATACTGCAAATCTGGGCCTCTCCTGTGGTACTCAGCGTTATTTATTCATCAGTTATATGCCTGACATGTCCTCATAGCAGCAGTTTGTGACTTCATTCCTATCCAAATAGTATATCAAACTATTAGCAGAGCTCTAACCTGTTCCTAACCGTCCTACTTGTTCTGAACTATGTGTTCTGTGCCACAATTTGTTTTCATGCTCAACAGAAGCAATGTTTTGCTGTGTTAAAAGACAAGGACTCAAATTGCTTCTCTGTTACCTACAAACGAGGAGCTTATGCACAACATCTATGCACAAACATGCAGTGCGACCAAGCCCAGCCAAGCCCCAGTCTTCAAGCTGTCACGAAAGCCATACCGCATCTCCAGGCTGCATGTAAACAGAATTTTTCAAAAGCAAAAAATAAAAAAAGGAAATAAAGATTCCAGGCAACAATGGCAGTAAAAAACAAGCTCAGTATGAATAATTTAACAGGCTGTGCCATTGATAAGGATGGCGAAACGGCAGCTCATTAACACTGAGAAGTGAGACGAGGAATGACTGGAAAACTGAAACTGTACTCGCTTCTTCATCGATAGCTGAATTTATTTTTGCCCCTACACTGTAAATGATAGCTAAAACAATGCAGCGTTGACAACTGGGAAGTCACGGTCACGTTCTTAAAATTCTACACAAGTCACCTTCTGCACATAAACACAGGCCTGCATGCACCATTAATATGTTATATACATCATCAACAGAGGCCTTCTAGATTACCAGTTTCTTAAAAGTCCCCCACAGGCCCTGCAGCTCCTTTCCAGTGTTAATCAGAAATAAAGAGATTGTGTTTTCTTTACTTGTTTCTGTTTTTTTCCTCAATTGTTGCATTGCATCAGAGCCGCCCAGGATGCCCATTGTCTCCAGGCCACTGTGGCGCAGCAGTGGGAGCATATTACCCCCTCCCACATGGTCTGACAACAAATACTATTATCAACAACAACAACGCCAATAGCAGGGGAAATTGCAAGTAGACGCACTGGAGCAACTGGGGACGTACTGGCATCTTCTGCAAACCCAGCAGGGATTCCATCTCTAAATGTCGTCAACACAAAGGGTGGTCACAGTCAGCTAATTCAATGTTCACCCATCAGTCACTGTATACAATTGAATGCAAAGTGGGAAATAGAAAAACAAACAACAGAAGTAATGGCAGAGCACTGTAAGTCATCTAAGAAATGCATTCATGGAAGTGATGGAAAATCATTATCTCTGATACAAGTGAATGACAAGTGGTGTGGAATTAGCAACTCAGCTGAGCTTTGTGTAAATCTCCATGCTGATCTGATCTGATGCAGTGGTGGGATGTTAGGTATTCAGCTGGTATGGAAAAAGAGAAGATCATTATTGTAGTTTCTGTGATTCTTCTTTTTAATGTTGCCAACATCCAATGTAGTGTACATACAAGCTTTTTGCTGCACTCTAGGGCGCTGACACACCCATATCAGCGATTCAGAGTTTGCAAAAATCGCTTGTTTGCTTTCTGTTAATTTTTTATTTCTAAGTCACGATGCCAGAATCAATAAGCTTTTTCCCTGATGGCACACTGGGGGGGATAACCACCATCCCAGCAAACACACCCACCTTTTTGTAATGTGTTCCAGCGGCACGCCAGCAGTCGCTGTGGCACAGCAGCTGTGCCTCAGCTCAACAGCTCTACTATATATGCATCTTGGTGGGAATCGCTTAGCAGGCTGACAGTTGATATGTAGTGAGGGCCACCAAGCTTCTGTTGCTGTGACAGTCCATCCACCCAGTCTTTCCACCCTCCTACACTGCTACCACTCTTCTGGTTTTCTTTTGGCGTTACCCTGCTGACACACGTCACCTTTTGTTGCAGATTACAAGTAGAAAAATGAATGAAATTGATGGAAACATGTTCAAATGAAGCTGTTTGAGCTTAGTGCCCAACACTCTTGCCTGCATTTATGAGTCATTTACTGTTGGCTGTCTGATGGGTGCACATAGAGAATGAACCCCACAGTGTCCTCTGCAGAGGAAGACCAGGGACTAGTGAATGCAGGGACCCATCAAAGTTTAATATCCTCAACAAGGATCAAGCGCACCTTGATATATGGCCTGAGAGTGTGTGTCATTAACTCAAATGAGCAGAGACGAGAATCATGGGGGCATTTTTATGAGCACATCCTACCCCCTCTTCCTTCATTTCTGATTTAGAAAGCTGACATGAGTCACTTAGCTTTGGCAGTCCATTAAAATTGGAGTACCTGCACCAGAGCTGAGCTGTGCTTCTCTTTTTGGAGAGTTTACAGTTAGTGACGGATGAGAAATTGTTGTAATTGTCACCACATTTTAATGCATTTTTGTTGACTGTGCACACAAACACAGCCAAGTTGGTACATCTGTGCACTGGCGGTGCTCATGACATAGGCTGTCACTTTGCTCGTGTCTCCAAAGTTATTTTTTTCCCACATGCACATTTATATTCATTTCCTTTTTGGTATTTTCCCCAGATTCAGTTTAATCAAATTCTGCTTCTCATGTGAACATTATTGAAAGCATTTCATTTGCCAATTAGCCAGCTGCTCCCCAGTTAAATAATGAATATGCTAATTCTAAAGCTGGGGGATATGTTGAGTTACAGCAGCAACAATTACCCAAGTCAGGGATACTCACACTGGTGTCAGTATGTTTGTGTGCACAGTTTCATGAAAGTTATGTTGTGATCGCTTATTGAGGACATATGCACATGTGATGTATTACTGTGTGAATGATTTGCATAAATATAGGCTTTGACCTGTTGTTGTCAATGTGGCATATATGTGTTTTAATATGATTTCCACGAATAATACATGTTTGCGGGGAATGTTAATTTTGGAGGAATGCTTCCCTCCATGCATATTGATTTGTTTGCTTACCTTTATCTCAGTTGGATGCTGAGTGCATTTTCCTGACAGTTCTAATTGAAAGCCGTGCAGAGCTGAGCCTGTGTATGCAGATACACACCCCGCTATCATTCATCAGTGGGGGAGGTGGGGTGAGTGCGGAGGGGAGAGCTGGTGTACTCGTCCATGAGCTCAGTGACAGATTCTTCCTTAATGTGCTCACTGCAATGCTCAGTGCCAAGGCAGTGTTTGGAGCAATCATTCAATATACATGTATTGTACTTTCACACACAGTGGTCTGTCAGCCTATTAATTATAACCGTCACCTACTTACAGTAAGTGACAGCTAAAATGCCCAAGAGCTTCTGTCTGTCTATCCGTGCATCCATCCATGATTTATGAACAACAGAATTACTAACGACCAGAAAGTGTCCTACAGCAGCACCGTTTCTAATTTAACTGCCAAGTCTGGCCATCTTTGCTTATTTTCACAAACGCAGCATCAGACTGAATAATGACTTGACCTATAGGCACACCACAGGAAAAGCCAGTCTCCCATGGCAACTGATAAAAGTTTCTGGCCAATACTGATTTCACAAACAGCCAGTCTACTGTACATGAAGCTGGGACAATTAGTTTTGAGTTTACAACAGTACGGCATACAGCAGGTGCCATTTTGTTGCTCTTGCAGACATTTAAGTTGCTGGTATCACGGACAGCATCACCTGCCATAGCGGTGTTTAGCAGTAGATTAAAAGTCATTTTAGACAGCTCTCACCGGTGCACTACATGGAGTAGTGCAGAGAAACACCATACATTGCTGGAAAAACATCTCACTGTAGGATAAATAAAGTTCTAATCAATAGATGCTCACTCTGGGCTTTTTAAAAGGGCTCTACAATGTTCAGGATGCCAGCTTATATTGACCAGATTTATGGTGCTCTTCAAAGTCACCACTGGTTGTAAATTATCCATTAACATAATGGATCCTTTCATCCATCCCCAATAAAGGCTACAGACTTAAGGTTTGCTATTTTGTTAAATGCACACAGCAGAGCCTCCCTCTTCTGCCAGGTTAGCGGGTTGGCTTTAGGGATGACAGCATTGGTAGGTCATTCAGCCAGAAAGTCCAGATTGAATTATTTCAACCACTTCTGGATTGATTGCTGTGGAATTTTGGAAAGACCTCCCTGGTCCCCACAGGATTAATAATAATGATTTTGTTGATGCCCTAACTTTTCTTCTAGCGTGAAATTGACATTTGTGGTATAGAGTATCTGGACAGCTACTGGATTCATTGACATTAAATTTTACTTCAGATAATGTCCTTTGGTAATTCATTCTAATTGTGATTCCTTGACTTCATTTGATCCAATACTTATGAATTATGACCAAATACGTGCAGAGCGTTTGACACCAACTATTTGTGTTCAGTGCTAGATGTGTAAATGATGTGTAGTGGTGATGGAGGGGTCAGGCAGAACAGAGGGAGAGAAAGTTTTGAGTAATATTTACACCAGTGTGCTTTGACTCAGTGGTGGCTGGTGTTGGCATCCCACATCCCTGCTTGGCCAGGCCACTGTGACAGTTGGTGGCAGCTTCTGTCAGTAGCACCACATGGACATCCATGCAAGTGTGTGTGTGTGTGTGTGTGTGTGTGTGTGTGTGTGTGTGTGAGAGAGAGAGAGAGAGAGAGAGAGAGA
>OMLM01020798.1:74309-123618 GCA_900302695.1 Helostoma temminkii | reverse complement strand
TCATAGTTGACTTTCTAGCCAGTTTGAGGTGTGTTCTCAGATCTAAACTTCTTAATATATACTTGCACTTTGATTTATCAAATATTTTGATTGTGTTTAATGTGATGTTATGTCTACTGTTACTATGTCTACTCCAGTAGTTACCATTTGGCTAGTTTTTCATAGTCAAAGTGAGGATGAGTCATTTTTCTTTCTAAATACAGCAATTAAACTTGATTTAATTTGTTAAGTGAAGTGTCATTATAACCAGGAGAAAACCCAGGGTGTAATAAAGTGGAATTTTCCTTAAGCAAAGTAATATCCACTACACCACAACTCACGTAAGACACCTATAGCTTGAAAATAAAATAAAATAAAAATCATAAGGCACATAGGATTTGGTGAATACAGAATATAATAATTAGTATTTTATCTTCTTCCTACCTGTAGTCATTGTTTTTATCTCTCTTGTTTTCCCTTCAGTTCCTCCACAACATCAGAGACAATTAAAGCAGTGCATTTTCCCACCCTCAGAGCCTAACTGCTCTATGTGCTTCACTCATTTACACACACACATCCTCCCACCCACCCACGCACACAGGAACAATACACACTCTTACATGCACAAACAAACACACAAAGGCATGTTCCCGGTGGTGCATTTTATTTGGCCATGGCTTTAATGGGGCTTTTTATGGAGTACAGGATTACAGAATCTCATCCTTCTCACGCTGCCAGCTGATTGGACACTCTCCAGTCTGTCAGTCAAACATTGGATTTAGCCTGATGCTAAATGCAACAGTGCGTTTAGCCCGCTTTAGTCAGCTCTTGGTTTAGTCACACTGACTTAGCTGCTGGCACGTTTCACTCACTGTTGCGCTGGTTTCAGGTGAGTCGTGTTGCAAGACCATCCCAATCAGCGCATTGTCCACTCGTGACATTAACTCTGCAAAAGTCCTTTTAAAGAGTATACAGTAATGATTTGGTTTGGTTTTACAAAATGAAAGCAGCTCGCAGAAACATCTAATGATTGTAAAATTTAAGGTTGGCCTCCAAAGCAATGATTAACTTCCCAGAGCTTTATTCATTATATCATTTATATCATCAACAGTTAGAAATTACATCAGGTGCATTTAATTTGGGATTCTCAAATTTTTCTTTATCTTTGTGTCTGAGAAGAGTCATTTAGAAGAGCACTACGTGTTCCAAGGGTAATTTCTGAGACAAAGAAAGGACAATTGGGAACAGCACAGCTTTGTTCTGGGTTCTGTTTTTGGAAAACTAAACAAGCAGGGACATCAGACAATGCTGGCTACGAGTTAAATATTTTATTCTGTTACTAGCTACAAACACATATTGGTATATTTTCACCCTAAAAAGTTGCTGTAATTAATGTTCTAGCAAACAGTAGCCTCTTTGTCTGCTAGATGTGCCTAATGCTGCTAACTTTGTCTGACTGCCATTTGGTGCCTGACAGGTGGCATCAGAGCGTTTTTGCTGAAAACAGATGCCTGCTGTTGTTGAAAATGTCGCTGCTGAGAGCTGTAAGAAAGAAACCAAACTGTGAAGTAGCAGCAATGAAACCAAAACTGTACAGTGTCATCATTATCTGAGAGCCAGGCTTTTTTGTTTTGAAGTTTTATATTTTTGCTAAACAATGAGAGACAATAAGAGAAAACAGTAAATGCTGAAAAGTACAATCAACTGTTTCATTAATGTCAGCAGCAAGACAGCCGTGTCTGAAACTTTATAGAGACTATAAGGGGTCATACAGTCTGTGCATTCACAGCTTTATCTATTAATCCATCATCTCTCTATAATAATTCAAATGAACCATTAACGGTAATTTGGATATTGAATAAAGTAACGATTTAGCAAAGCCAAGCCAGCTACACAAAATGACATTAAGTTCAGTGGAAGCATCAGTTCTACTCCGATCCCATCCACTTCAGGAGCAAACTCCAGTGTCTCTCATTTTTTTCCTTTTGAGTTTAGATTCCATAACTGATGCTGGAATAATTCAAGTTTCAATGTTGTTAGGTAAAGTCATGTACAGTATCGACCAACCTCGGACACATTACAAATGGCAATCAATTCTTTTGTTTGTTGTCCTATTTAGCGTGTCCGACACCTCTCAGAGGAGCTAATAATTGGACCTGATAATTGCTACTGGGCTCATAACATATTGACCCAAGCTCCGTAATAAACAGGTGAATGACGCCGAAAACATTCCATTTCTGAAAATTGATATAATTAGCATGTCTCTTTGTGTCCCCACCAGGCGAGACAGTGTTGAATAAACAAATTCTCCCTTGCCATATTTCAAATCCAGGCAGCTTTCTCATTAAAATGTCAATGTATATTCGCTGTGGGGACTGTTGTGTATTTCAGCTTAAAAATGCCACCAGAATGGTAATATTTTCCAGGTTGAACTTAATTATATGTTTCCCTCCGATGACTCCAGCCCCCCCCTCAAAAAAAAACGCTTAGGCCATTTTTCTCCCTCCTGCTGGGTTTTGTGAGGAACTTATTACGTGATCAATCACTTACAGCTTGAACAGACCGGGATCAATTAATAATTGAAAACCGTTAAACAGCTTGAAGCTCTGATTGGAATCTGCCTTAAACCAGAGGTGGTCACTGTGGAAGGGCACAAGGTTAAATAGATATGATTAATCAACCAAAGTACAGTATTTGTAATAATTTGTAACAATGCACGTGTGTAAACAGTAGTAATGTTCTAATAGTGCACTAGGTTTTTAGATATGTATATTGAGAAGCTGCTTACAGCTGTAAAAATTAATGTCATGTAGTGGTGGAGCGACTTGAGAAACGAAAAAAAAGTTTTTAACTCCATTAGCTGTGATATTCTGAAGTCACATTTTAAGTAATGTATTATTTTGGTAAAGTACATTTACTATTCTTTACTATTCTTCTGTTCCATAAATACAAAGGACAAAACAATATACCATAAAATCTGTTCACAGTAACTGTTTGTTTGGCTTTGGGTTCAAATATGAGTTAATGTTTGAAGACATAAATGTGTCTTGCGTGAGCAAACAAGTTCTCCATCGATTCCAGGTGTGTGTGTGACTCCCTGCGCCCCTGCTAGTGACTAAGTGCTGGAACAGTCAAGCTGCACAGCAGAAATGATCCAGTACATTGATCGAGCAGCTACTCAACCTAATCATGTGTTTATAGATGGCAGTGCCCTTCTACTGCCATCTATAGGCCTCCTGAGCTAATGACAGCTGGCTCTCAGTGATTACTTCTTCCCCCACGAAGCAGCAGATAATCATTTCATCATTTCTTCAATTATTGACAGGGCGCTCTGAGTTTCCAGTGTTGCAGGGAGAATTAACATCCATTAGAGTATTGTACAGTGTGTGTGTGTGTGGTGTGGGGATATGTGTGTGTGTGTGTGAGTTTGATCCTAACTGCACTTGCAGCTCTGAGGAGTTCAGATATGACAGGCTCATCAAATAGCTTGTTTCACACAACGCTATGGTAAGACTACTGCTGCACAGGGAGGCTCCAGCCTAAAAATGACCCTCTCCCTACTGAGTTGCCAATCATTAGTTAGCACATTAGACATATAGACACACCCTCAGCTCCACCGTGCTTTGCAGCCAAACAAACACCACAGGCCATCAGACTCTTTTCCTGTAGTTTTCTTCCATTTATGTCAATATTTATGTCAGCCATGATTGAGCCGCTCTCATATTCAGCTAGCTTTTACTTCCACCTTAAAAAACATCCACCAGAGCCCTCACTGTGTTGTGTTGTAGTGATGCCTACAACAGACTAGTGCAGACACGCAGTCTTTGATTGTAGCTTGACTCTACAGATTTTGTGGCACAGCCACTACCTAATGTTTTTTGCCCATTTTTACTATGTCATTAAGGTGACAGTGACATTTTCACATAGCCGTTTCTCTGCTAAGAGCCTTGTTTGGCAGATTTCTGTCACCAAAGGAGAATGGCAGCATTATTGAGTTACTTACTGATATTTGGTGTTATTTTCTCTGCTGTTTCTCAGCTTCTTAAATTTCCCTTCCGCTGTTGTCCAATGCAAAAGTCATTGTTAAGAACGATGACTGAAAATAACATTGCGGCATTGTACCTCAGCTTGAAAGGATCCCATTCATTCTGAAACAGACTGACAAGCTTGTCACAAACAGCCATGTGCTTAATAGAAGGTATCGAGCTGATCTGTCTCAGAGCTTTGTATAAAGAAATAGCTCAGTTGTTGAGCAGACACTTTGAAAGCTGTTCGGGTTTGAATAAAAAAAAGTATAAACGTTCTCTTTAGTAGTGACAATATGTCTTTGTGGTACGTATAGCTGCAAACAAAGGCATTCCTGAGGAGCTTCTTATTCATATATTTTATATATATTTTTCATATATACTCAAGGTTATTTGCATGTAAGCTGCACATAAATGCAATATATGGTGATATAAAATAGGTATAGGGAGAAAAAGGTCCCCTGATAGTGTAAAAATGCTAAAAAACTGGTACAAAGCAGAAAAGTATGCACAATTCTAAAAAGCTCATGTTTTTAGAAAGCAGTTTTGGTTTGTTCCGCCTCTCTAGTCAATCCTTTACTTCTCGTACTTTTTGAATTTTCACAAACTAATCCCCTCTTTCCTGTCTCCTGTTCTCTATTACAGCCGCTTTGCAGGTGTCCATATCCTTGAACAAAGTGGAGTTAAGTGTCGGAGAGTCCAAGTTCTTCATCTGCACAGGTACAAACGCCACACGCTATGTGTTTCTATGTGGATGGACAGTATGTGTGTGTGTTTGGACAGGGTCAGATATGCAGCAGGGGGTGTTACATCACCACTTGTGAAGTCTGTTTGTTGTTGGTATGACAGTGAACACCACACAATCCATGCTGTCCATATGGTGTGTGACTCCATGACCCTGCGATGACTGGATCCACACAGGGGGTGCACCTGGCCCTCTCGTCCCTACTCCTCATTGTCCTTTCTGAACAGTATATCAGCACTCAGCCATAACAGAGAACATAACGCTGGTGCCAGTAGCTCGGTAGGGCGACAACACACTCTGGCAGGACTGACCCACCTCCTGCTGGCTGCCTCTTCTCTCCTGCCAAGCCACTCAGTGTGGAGCTAACAGCCAAGGGAGTAGAGGCGCATTGGGAGGAGCGTCAGAGAGGTGTGGAGGTCTAATGTGGGTAAATGGAATCAACCTGGCAGCTACTGAAAAGCAAAGGTAGAAGCTTTCAGTGCAAAAAAGAAGCTGTGAGGCAAAAGAGTGTTGGAGGTGGGAGATAAGTAGCCACCGTCCACCGTCTAAGTGCGTAGGAGGAATTGTTTGTGTCACATGTTCTTTTCTTTTGCCCTTTTCCACCACAGGCATTCGTACCAAAATTTTTTTTTTTACCATATTCAAATGCAGTCCTGCCAACTGGAGTGGGCTGAAAAGAAGAGCAGAGCAGTGAGAGGCAAAAGGCAGAAGCCTGGTGAAGCTGAAGTCTTTTAACGTGACTTTTTGGCTTTAAGTTGCTTTGCCCCATTGTATGAATCAGGCATACAATACGTACTGTAAGTATGGATCACGGAAAAAAAGCAACAAAAGGCGCCGAAAGTCAATTATATTGTATTTATAGGTTTGGGCTGTTTGTAAGGAAAGGCACAACTGAGAAGTGAATGTGTTGCTCTTACAGGAGAGGAACCAAGTAAAATCAATTTACTTGTTCAATAGCAATCTTTCTTGTTTTAGAAGTTTGCCAGGAAGAATTGGCAGTGGGGTAAAATGATAGAACGCCTCATTTTTTCCAAGATAGAGGAGCATTTTGTTTTCTAAAAAAATGTTGTAGGTCAACATGAGGTTAAATGTTGGTCAACATCGCCGGCAGTAAGACGTCATCACTGCCACATTTTTACTCTGCGCATTAAGGACATTTCATACATATTGACTTGAGGTGAAATAGTTTTATCAGCTGCTCTTTCCAAGGTCAAGACTGTAGCTGTGAAATCCAACCTTCAGAGTGTGACCGATTCACATAGATATCTACTGCCAGTGTGTTATGTGACTTTAATGAATGTATCGTTAACATCCATATTTGTGGTGGACATTCACAAAATACAGAAACCAGGACATTTGTTTTTGTGATATTCCGTCAGAGCATCTGTACAACAATTTGTACAGTTAAATTTCTGCTATTGATTAAATTTCCAATCAAGGCTAAATATTTTTAAAACGCATAAACGGAAGAATTAATGAATCAATACACGTAAATCTAATAACCTCTAAAGGTTCTGAGCTTTCATTTTTGAAGCCTCTTTATCTTTACACTCTTATAATGAAAGATGACTCATCTATACAGAGATTCCTGCTTTTACAAACTCTAAAAATCTCTTTTACGGTGAAGATTTGAATTTACGTTATGACGAAGAAGCTGAAAGTGTGGAAAACAGCAAGTCAGTGAAGGTTAGAGACACGTCTAGAATACATGCCTACATGAGATGTGAGGTGTTTCTATTTCCAACAATAAATTTGTCCAGGATCAAAATGCCAAATGCTATATTGTAGTTATCTTTACTTATGGATGCATGTAGAGGACTTTGTTTTTTTTTGTTTTTGTCTGTAGTGTTGCATTATGCAAGAGTAATACACACACCATAACCAATAGCCATCAGTCATACAGCTGCAATTAATGCATTTCACACACAAATTAATGATGGATGGCACCAAAATCCAAAAATTGGTTTGTGCAGCTCGAATATCATGATTATATGTTGTGTTTTGACTTCTGACTGCCTGAAGGTCTCTACATACTTATGGGGTTTACATACTGCAGACAAATTTTCTAGTGCGTCAATAATATTTTTTCAAGCCAACAACTTGTCAATTACTCTTTTGAGTTGTTTCAGTTAATGCTGCGTTTAATTTGAAACTGTACAAAAACCACAAACGCAGTGCAAATACAATGTGTAGAGAATGACAGCCTAAGAGCTTCTTTATGACAAGTTGCACCATTGTTATGAAATGCACCATGTTTACATCTGGCAATGTGCTAGTTACCAGCGCGTATGTAGAAATACTGATTTTGACTGGATATGATACGTTATGTCTCCTTGTTGATTTTATGTTTTGTTATTGAGGCTAATGGGCTAATCAAACCATTCAGTGATCCTTCATGTACAGTATGGGTTGGGTTTTTTCCCCTGCATATTACAACATGCGGGAAATAGAAATGTATATCATTTCTTCATAGAATGTGACAATCATAGAAAACAAGCACATAATTACAGAAGTCGTTTTCATCAAGTAGTCATCTTTGCATTCAGTTTCAAAATGGTCAATTAAACCTTTTGTCAGAAAAATGCACACACACACACAAACAAACAGGAAAAAAAAACACCATTGGATGCAAAATTAGTCTCTCGTCAGCACCTGTCACCTGATCTTGTGGTGTGACAAATAAGGAGATGGATAAACTGGTGTTTAGGTGTGTGTTTAACCTCCCCTATGACTAAAGTGGCACAAAGCCAGAACATTTGTTGGCTGCAAAAGAAAACCGAGGCAGTCAAACAAAATCCAACAGATTTGGTGTTTTCCAGATACGTCTAAGTGGAGCAGGGCAGCTCACTTGTCCCAGCAGACCTTCATTTACCCATTGGCTAAACATCACAGAGCAGACAGAGATGGAGAGACAAAACCGATAATTTTGACACCATGTCAAGCTACACACATATACATGCTGACCAGTGAGATTTGTGCCCTGCTTAGCTCTTGTTTCTTCCCTGTTATCTATTTCCCTAGAGACCTAAATCAATTACTGGCATGGCTTCAGTGCCTGCCACCATGGGGACATGGGAGTGTTTTGGCTTATTTTGATGTCAAGGGCTACGTCTAGTCAATAATCTGCCCTGCGCAGGAGATGGCTTCAGTATTTCAGTTGCTTTGTTCCCTCACCGCTAAGGAAGATTATAATTATAATCTGAAATACCTTTCAGAACTCTTTGTTCCTTGTCTTAGCCCTACTTCAAGTTTTATTTCCACGTGTAGTTCAAAAATTGAGATCAAACAGGGTAGAGCTGTCGGTTTCAACAGCAGTTTAGCAAAGGCCGACAGCCGGCCAAGTTGTTACTGTGGGGACATTTTGCTAACACCTAAAAAACTATCGTCATTGTCTGCCTTCACTAGATTCAGTCAATGAGCATCCTTGCTTGTCAAGAATCAGCAATAATGCCAGAGCTTATGCAGATTTTAAGAGCAGTGTGACAGATTTTTCCCCAGCTATTCATCCAGTTGTAAAGACGCACAGAGGGAGGCAAAGCTCAGCGCAGAAAGCAGGGCAGCATGTTACACACTCCTGTCTTCTCAGATCATGTGCGAAGCAAATGGACTGTCACAATGCTAGCTGCATCAAGTTTAATATATTTAGCCGTCTCTGCTGTCAACAGACTGTAAAATGATAAGAGCTGATAACGTTGTAACGGTACAGGTATAAAGAGACGCCTGTTGTCATGTTAGACACGTATCTGTTCCCACCAGGTAACCACATGAACCATGAGGCTCCACTGGGAAGCCACATGTGAAGGAAAGCAGAGTAAGGACGGTCATTTTATTATGTAATACAATTTCAGCAAAACTCCTGTATGATTTCCTCATCAGATTTGTTGGCCTTGAAACCTAAGGAGCAGCGGATACACACGTCAGGCATATGATCCTGACGGTTGTGGAAACGTGACGATTGTTGGTGTTAGCATGCTGAGCTATGAGCTTGAGTCTACGTGTTTTTTCTTTCTTCTCATCAAGAGGCAAATCAACAATTTGTCATCAGTTTTTGTACATTTATGTATAAAAAGTGTACTGAGATTATTGTGTTGTTATAAATTTCAAATCCTACCACACATAAACTCTTGAGTTTAGCCATTACAACCCTCTTTCATTGACTGTTGGGGAGCAGTTAGAGGTTGAAAGCCTTGCTCAAAGGTGTTTAGCTGTAGTTACTGAGGGAAAGGAGAGCACTGAGTGTGCTTTCTGTCTCTCTGGGGTAATCTCTTACTGGCTCTCTGGGTTTAATTAAGGAAACAAAGAAACAGGAAGAGAGGTGCAAGTGGTGAAGCACACATGTTGTGTTTGGAATAATGTCATGTGTGCCACAAACTGGTATTACTCCTATTGTTTCTTTGTTTCCTTAATTAAACCCAGATACCTGTCTCAAAGGACATTGAAAAGCCAGTGTCCATCTCTCTTGTTCAGGCCTTCAGTTGATTGATTGGCCTATTAATAGCCTTCCACTTGAACAGGCCCCTACTGGCTACAGATGGTCATATTATGTCTAACAGTAGCCACCAATAGTAAGAGTTAAAGTTGTTTTTTTCAGTGTTTAGTGTCTGTGTGTGTTTGTATCCTTACATGATCTTGTAAATGAGAGTGGAATTTACATCCTACATATGTCCCTCTCCCTTTACAGACTCATTAGCTATGTAAATCCAAGATTATGACATAATCATATCATTTCGGGCCGTCTGTTCCCTCAACAAGTTCCAACAACAACAGTGTTGGATGGTCCTCAGCTGTTCAGCAGACCAAAGCAAACAGTAACACTACAGTACAGCACCGATACGAAAAACCTTGGTGCGTAAATAAAATGTAAAATTCAGTTTGAATCCCAGAGGTAAGACTGAACTTTAGCCTGTCAGTGGGAAGCCAACTATAAATCAGCAACTTTGGTGCAAGCTAGTGGCTTACTGTGGTCTTAGGCATTTACCTTTCTTTCTACCTCTATTTTAGATTTCTCATAGAAAAAAAATCACTGAGGAATCATTTAGTTTTTAGGGATTTGTGAGCAAATATTTAAGCTATATGGTAGACCTACACATGAAGCAAACCAACTAGTCATGCTGGAGCATGAGCATATTTCAGGCTGATTTTACTGCCAGCACACAGATGCCAAGTGAATGTCACTCATGAGAATCCAGCATTCTTGTAAGTGATTCAGACTTGAAGTTGCTCGTTCATCTCACTTTGCAGAATACATAAGGTTGTTACAAGTCAAGTGGCAACTTGCTGTGAAGGGAATGAAAACGTCCTCCGGCATTTAAATGCAGTGAACATGAGACTGTAAAGTAAACACCTAGAAAAGTTGTAGTTGACTAGTAAAACAAAGTAAAATGTTTTCAATTTATTTTACCTCCCTCTTTCTCTTTGTCTGACTTTGGTCCTAGCTATTGGAGAGCCAGTGAGGCTGGAGTGGTACAGCCCCCAGGGCGAGCGCATTGTGCCCTCCAAGCGGATGGCACTCCACACGGAGACATCACGATCCAGACTCATCATTTACAATGCCATCATCGAGGACGCCGGTATCTACCGCTGCCAGGCCACCGACGCCAGTGGTCACACCGAGGAGGCCTCAGTCGTGCTGGAGATCTACCGTAAGCATGACAGATAACGTGTGCTCACAGATGTCCAGATGCTCTGTTTCCCTCCTGAGGAGATTTAGGCATGAAGGCATGTAGAGAATAAACATCCCACATTAGCGTTTGATCACAGGGAAAGCCAGCTGATTCATATTCCAAGCATCACCACAGCCACAAGCTGCTAGAAATGTTATTATCTGTGTATCTGTGTGCAAGTGCATATCAGGTCCATGTGTACTTTGACTTTGCTTGTGAGCTTGTGTGAGTGTGTTACAATTATTCTTGTTATTAAAGTATAATGACAGTTGGTAATGCCATGGGACTCAGATCCTGCCAGGCATAATGAGGGATGTGCCACTGGGGCTAACCTGCCTTGCTGACCCGACAGTATTTCCTGGGCAAAACCTGAAGTTACGAGGCGGGGGTGACTAAGTAGTCACAGGGACTATCCCATCACAGGTTCCATCCTCACGGTGAAAAGTGACTTAAATGCCATTTGTACTGTTAAAAGTGTCCTTGAGCAGCACATCCAGCTTAACCTTTGTGATTTCCCATGGATGAGAATTAGAATATTCATGTAGTAAAACCATGTAGGTGTAGTTATTACCAGGGACACTGAGCTCATGTCCTTAGGGCTCTGGGCCTTCTAGCAGCATCAGTCTAACTAAAAATAAATATAAAACTATGTTTTAAAAGCTGATAATTAATTAAACACTGGAGTGCTACTGCTGCGTATATTCAAAAGTGAGAAGCCAACGCAATAATGTCAGCTTTTCTATTACCACAAAACCATTAATTATTAAACTTATTAACTTATAAATGACAGGTTTATCAATACTTACAGCACTTTCTTTCAAATGTGGCACAGCAACAGGAACTGGATTAGCATTATAATGCACACACACAAAAATATTACATAAAAACCAAGCGAATTCTGAGGCCCAAATACCCACACACTTGAGGGGTTTGATCAAGAGTCTTCCCCAAGTATAATTGGAGAGACCCTCAAGGTGCAGGGATTTGATTCCAGGAGACACACACACACTTACATGTGCACACCTTCTGGAAGTTATCACCTGCTGTGTGGTTGCCTTTTTTCATCCTCTCCCAGCGAACCATTAGTGGGGACATCACAGCCTCAATCACACCTGCCACCACTCAGCCCTCACCTCATTCACCACATACCCAGCCATTGTTTCCATGGCAACTCTGTGTCACTCAGTCGGGCCCAAGGTGTACATTTGCCTGCGCAGCGTACGGATAAAAGACTGCCTAAAGCCTCCAGCAGATCCGTCCTGCTAGTGCAGAACGTGCAGCGGGAGCAGGTGAGGACTCCTCAGGCAGTGCACGGACCTGTGTGCTACGACATGTTGTACATGAAATTCACGAGGTAACGCGACAACATCCTTTCAGTAGTTGCTGACATCTCCATGACAGCCCATTCTAATCATATAGCATGGTGTGGCAGGTTAGTAACACACAAAAGCTGCTGTATGGCTCTACTGGTGGCAGTCAGCATTTCAACAACTACCATATGGACCGCCATGAAATTCTGCGCATGATGAATTCCACCCACTTTAATGATCCCCATGACCTTTCCTATAGTCTTACCCTGAGGTTGACATTTTGGCATTCAGTGAAATACCTTGACAACTACAAAATGAAACTTTTGCACAGACATTAATGTTCCAATTCAGCGTTACAAAACAATAATGATGCATAACCCAGTTTTCAAAACCAGCTAAATTGGCCTGTATAAACTGCTTCCCAGTTGAAAGAGGACCAAGAAAGTTGGCTCATCAACAAATCAGTCCTTGCACTGATACGTAGGTGAACAGTGGGAGAGAGACTCCGGGGGAGTTAGTATATTCTGAATTTGCCAGTGTCAAGTGTGCAGCAGAGTGTTACTCTGGAGAGGATGTTTCCCTTACTGATTTTCTTGTAGAGCAATGTGACTACAAAAGAGACAGCAAATGGATACAACCAGAAGGAACAAGTGACAGCAGAAGCGTTCGAACCTGATAGAGAGACGGAGGAAGTGAAAGAGCACAAGATTTTGGAAATATATTTTACTCAAAAAGAACACAAGGGGGAAATTGATAGGAAACCAACTGAGTGTATGACAAAACATGCAAAGGCACCCTTGAAGTTAATGAAGACACTGAGATGCCAGACACGTTCACAAGCGGAGGGTGCAGTCGTGGAGAGAGAGCTCATTTTAGGGAGCAGCCTGGCATAAATCACGCAGCAAAATGCTAATGCTGAAGCCTCACTAACGGAAGGGACTGATACAGGAGCTGTCGTTAATTTATTCACACACCTTCGCGATGCAGCACGCAGATGAGAGCAGGTGGTTTGCGGCCTAAGCGGTGCCAGGCTTGGCGCACATCAAAGCTGACCGTTCGAACAAGAGTAGGGTTCAAGGAAGGATCGTGGGCTGTTAATGGAGAAGTGTTGGTCCAAGAACAGTGCCCCCATGAAGGCAATTAGTCAAAGCACCAAATGTTTGTCAGGAGGAGGACTTCAAACCAATACACCGTTGAAGTGTTCTTGAAACCAAGATTGAGCGAATCAAAGGCCGTCTGTGTACTCGTCTAACTCTGCACAGAGAGAGGCTGTAGGAAATCTCAGCTCGCTCATGTTTTTGTCATGATTGGCAGCAACTAAAACAACTCTTCAGTCTCCTGTGCTTTCATCGCAATCACCTCATTAGTGTCCCAGAAAACAGTCAAAGCGGGATTCAGCTGTTGTTTTGGGTTTGTGAGTGAAAGGTATCCATGTCCTGCGCGTTCACTCTTTCTTATGTGCCTATTCAGACATCACCTAACATGACAGCTGTGCTTCATAATGTAGTCATAGCCACACTAGCTGCATGGTTCTGTGGATGGCAACTGCTAACACTAACATGGTAAGCTCCAATTCCCGTAGCACTTCACTATATCCTCATAGTGCTTCGATCAGGCTGCAATTAGTTATTTTTAAATTCTTGAACTTTCAGAACAGCAGTGTACGCAGGCAGGAGACCAAGTGGAGGGCATCACTGTATTTACATCTGTATTATCAACACAACCAGCAACCTTATGTTAAAAAAGGGAAACACTCAACTTACTAGTAAATTGGAAGCAACAACTTTTCCAAACCTCTAACCCTAAACTCGGTCCAAAGACGGTCACAGTTAATTGGAACGTAAAAGCACGGTTCTTTTTCTTATTTTCCTTTTGATGTTCAGATGTGCTGTAAATTGTGTGCTCCGAATGTTCAGAGAAAATAAAACTGATTCAATCTTGTTCTTTTCGTTTGATCTTGCAGAGAGACTGACATTTCGGGATGTTCAGTCACCGCAGGAGTTTCGCCACGGTGAGACAGCGGAGGTGGTGTGTGATGTCATTAGTTCACCAGTGCCTGTTGTGGTTTGGTACTACCAGGACAAAGAGATTACTGAGGAGCACCACAGTAAGTTCTCATTATCTTATTTTCACAGTGCCATTGTTTAGTAAAGTTATTAATTTTTTGGTTAAACTTAAACACATTCAGGTCACATTGCCATGAAGTGATTTAGAAAATAGATAGCTAGACTTAAGCTGAAGTGAAATTCTCAAAGTAGAAAATGGGGTTAATATTTATGTTTAGTGTAAATGAAATGGTTTTACTTATTTTCCGTTTTTGCTATTTTAATACAGTTACAATATATTAAAGGTTCTTTAGGTTTAATGTTTCTAACAAATTATAATGGAGAAAAACAACTCATTTAAATCCTAAGGAACGGTTCACATTAATTTTGGTTTTGGGATGCTCCTGGAAGGATGAGGATAGTGTCTCTTGATGTACTGGACAAAATATCTTTAGCAAATACTATTCAGCAAAATTATTGCCAAGAGTATGATCGTAATGAAAGTTGCAAGAAATCAGCAATCTCCAAAGGATTACATTTTCAATGTGAACCTGCCAAATGCACTTGATTATTGTGAGGAGAAATTCTCACGAATCCCAGTGTGCTCAATTCTCTCTCACATTGAAAAGACGTACTAATGTGCCAAAAATACAGTTCTCTAGGAAATGCTATTTCCTTCTTTTGTGTGGATTCACAATAAGACAAGGGTATCCAATCCTATGAATAGAAACCCCATCAGCCCTGGTGGAGGCGTACAACTTGGACAGAACCCATGTTAACAAGCGAGTGAGAGAATGGATTATAGAGCAGTTGGATGGTGACACATTGCAAACCATCACCCTGTACATTTTGAAGAAGCAAACAACTCAGCCTCCGACCGTCTCCTGTTCCATCTGATCTAACGTATATCCTTTATGAAGCTCTCCCCTGTAATCACAGCCTTTTCAGTGGCTTTAATGGCGTTAAATATCAGGAGGGTGGCCTACTCAATTTGCAAAGAAAAGACAGATAGAGGAAGAGAGGCACCCAGAGGGCAGATTCACTGCAGCAATATTCTTTCCTGATAAAAAGGCATTTGCAGTAGAAGGAACCAGTAGACTAGTTTTCATTATTTCCTCTTTTTCCTCCACCCTGATTTACAGCTCTGCAGCCACCTCCCAGTCCTCCTCCCAGACAAAATACATTCCTGAACACTGATTAGAAACACTGACCCCTTGAATCTGTCACAATTTTTAATTGAAATTCAAATCTTCAGTAGCACAGTAATGATGAAACATGGCGAAGACAGGGCTATTTTTTAATCATTTCACTCTAATTACGATGCACGGTTATAAATATCTTTGCTTGGGAGAAATGAGATAGAGAGCCTCATCACTCCTGGCCAATCTCACAGTGGCCACAATGCGAGAGTGTGGAGACTATTTCAAACTGTAATTGCATGAGTGTTTATCTATGTGGTCTTTATCAGGTAAATGTGCTGAAGTGAAGACTGACAGTCTAACTGCTGAAGAGTGGAGATGGCAATTTTGCCCTGCTGTTTTGCTAACTTCCTTATCTCGCTTCTCTCTCTATCATATGCTGTTCTTTTGTTGTTTCCTCTCACCGCTCTCTCGTTCTGTCTTTGTCTGGCTTTCCTCTGTCTTCCTCTTCGCCTGTGCTGTGAAGGCAGGTTCCAGATATTGACAAACAACAACCTACAGATCCATCAGGTGACCAAGGCTGATGAGGGTGTGTACCGCTGTGAAGCCAGCGTAGAAGCTCGGGGGGAGATAGATTTTGTGGACATCGCTGTGGTGGTCAACGGTGAGTGGGGAAAATACCAGTACAAGACAGCGTTCGAAAGAGATACTCCACTTATTTAGAATTTTGTGTCTACGAGAACAAAACGAAAGCAGGATCAAGCATCAAAATGTTTAGTTTATAGTTTTGTCTGGCTCAACAAATACCCCAAATGCAGCACAGGATTTGTACTATTAATATGTAGTCTCTCATAGCTGCAGAGCTGCCAGCAAATTGATCTTGATTTGGGCATTTGTTGCATTGTGGAGTCTCAATAGCCACCTTTTGCTGTTGATGTGGACCTTGGAGTGATATAAAATAAAAGCATCTTTCTCAGCCAATCACACGATAACCATACTGTACGTACAGTGTGATTCATCTCAGTTTTACCCTTTTTTCTGTAACCTTGGATTTACAGCTACATAAATTGAATGGTGTGAATGCTACATCAATGTATCCCTACAATTTGTGAGCCAAACATGTAAAACTCTAATTCTTCTAAGGTGTAAAAACCCACAGAAATTAAGGTGTCTCGATTATCTCAAAATGTCATGGATGATTGGTAAACCAGCTTGTGGGATATATTTTGTTGTTGCGATATTGCTCAGTAAACAACCTTGTTCCCATGTTGCCATCATGCAGTGCTGAATACAAACGCAGCAGAGAACTAAAGGTCTTCACTATGGAACTTTAAAGGAAGCTACACACAAAGCATCTAAACCAGCAGTGTCCATTTAGATTCTAAGCAGAAACATGCTCCTCTTCACAGAGTGTCAACAGATTAGCATGAATTAGTTTCCTATGCAAACACACATTTTGTTGTTGTTTTCCAAACTCACTAGCACTAGCCTCTCTCTTCACTATGGAGCGTGCAAGGCATTCAAGTCTTCAGATTCCCAAGTACAAGAACGAGGTTAGTTTATTTCAGTGTGCACAGGAGCAGTTTTGCCTGTGACTGCAGAGGAAAACAGAAATAAATCACCGTCATATTCCTAAGCTTTGATTAATTAGCAACAAAGTGTTAACTTGAAAGGAGCCTATATTTTCAAACACCTAATTGACTCAGTGAGAAATGAAGTAGCTACATTTCAGAGCTTTTTCATGAGAGAAGAAGTTGTCAGCTTTGACAGGTTCAGCTCCGCTGACTCACATGCTGCACAGTAAGTTTGTCATTGGCACACTTGCTCTCTCTGCTAACATTGGCGTGATTTTTTTATTTTTTATTCTCCGTATTCTTTACTGTGAAAATTTCAATTAACGGTGGCTTTGGGCTCCGTGGCCCAAAAATCGAAGGATGTCATTTTAATTTTCTCATTTGTCCTCATTTATAGCGAGTCACCTGAGACTGCCGAAGTGATTGAAATGTGATCTCACTAAGGCCATGAGCGTCTTGTAACGGTTGAACAGCTGCAATATTGTCTCTGCCTATGTAATTCACTGCCACCTAATGTAATAGCAGAGCGGCCCTCTGCCCAAAAACTATGAATTGCATTCAATTTAGCACACCACTTACTTCACTTCTGAGGAAGATCCAATAAGCCTGCTCAATGAGGCACAACCTATTATTACAGCAACGCGACTACTGCCATGTGGTGCTGAGATGTGACAAACTGCAGAGTTCTTTGCAGAGCGTCCTGAGGTGAGGACCCTCTCTGAGGGAGCCAAAACCTGGAGGGCCACGCTGCACAGTGAACTTTACCTCAGGGACACTCACCTTGATAATGCACCCAGCTCCCGATGTAAAATTTGCACTAATATTGGATAGACATGTTTGTGTCCATCTAGTTTAAAATCTTTAAAATCGTTACTTTTTGTGTGTGTGTTTTTGTCCGGTTTGATCTAAGGAGTGTACACATACTTCATAGAGTTGTTTTCAGTGCATCAGGGCCTGTAATGCTCTTGAAAACCAGTCTTATCCATCAGCAGAAGCAGTCCCGTGTGAATTTTGTGAAATTTGTTTTCTACATTCTCAAACAAGCATTTAGTTCTGAGGTCGGCAGTCTTCTCGTTGCCCAGAGAAACATCTATTTAAGCTGCTCTCATCAAACAGAGCAGAACGTAGGTTCGAAGGTGATAGAGCGATGGAAAGGACACTTACTTAAATGTCATCTACTACCATGGGACAGTCAAATCCGAGCTATCCACAGCAAATAAGAATATGTTTTGTCTCAGCCAGCTCCTCATTGAGACGTCCAGAGGCATCAACCACTGCCATGCATTTTTCATCAACATGTGAAAAGAAAGTTGTGATAGAAGAATCAGATCACAGACTGATAAATCTTGCATCCAGGTATTTACTTGTTGTGCAGCAGAGGTTCCTTTGGTCTCAGGAGTCTACACAGTCCTCAAGGAGCTGTTCGCAATGCACTGAAGCCTGTGATGCTCATGAAAGCCATATTGCATCTTTGCCCTAGCCTATAGGCTTAGCATTTTGCATAAGCAATGCCATGTGAATCTGTTGAACATCCCCTGCCCTCAAGCAGGAAGAGTGTAAATCTCTTACTCTGAAGAACAGTTTTTTTTTTTTTCCAAGGGAACAGGAAATTTGAATCCTACTCACTCTCTACACTATTGACTTTGTATTGAATGGCCATGTCACTTACAGAATTCACTAGGATGACAAATCACTAGGATTGTTCATTTTCTGGTGGAAAAAGTTTTTTTCTAGTAAAGAATTTGCAAAGAAACATGAATCCACTGGGGCTACTAGAGAATACACCATATCAGCAACAACCTGGGCTGGTTGAACAACACAGAGGCCCCAAACACTAGCTGATAGAGTAGATTGCTAGGAGGCTCAGGTATGTCAATGAACCCAACAGACTACACTGCATGTTTTATCAATCAGTTGAGGTCTGTTGTGCCGGGGGATATGAGGTGGGATAAACAAACCAATAAAAAGAGCCAGAAACAGAGTTTGTCTACACACCCCTGGAGGAAAAATATAGAAGAGAGGATGAGGACTAAACTGATGCAGCTACAGGGCATCTTCGGGCTCCACCTCGTCTCCCGGGGTCTAACATGGAGCACTTAAAACACTCCTTTGTGCTAAAATCAGACTGGACATCTATTCTTGTCTATACAGCAGCAGTGACAGCCAACAGGGAGGCTGCTGACTGTGGACTTTTTTTTTACTCAACTAAACTTTGACTGCTTTTAAGGTCTCACACTACTTTTTTTTATTACTGTTGTTTATGTTTATTATTCGCTGCTCCAATACCAAAATTTCACACTGGATCATCTCTCGGGAGACGTCTTCTCAAAAATAAACCAGCGTGTACACCTCCGACCCCTCATTTTATACATCTACAGCTATGATTTCATATTTCTTTTTAATCCTCTGATTGCGTCACTTAAACAATTCAACAGGGTGTAAAGAGTTACAACTATCTATGATACTGCAGTTTGAGGAGTCCATGCATGTAGCCTCTATTAAGAAATTGTTAATAAGTTGCTACTTGGGCTCTACAACAGAAGAAGTCAGAAGAAGTTCAGTTCAGTTCTGGCTCCTTGTTAACAGACGTCACTTTAAACCATCATCTAGAACAACATTTTGTGTGAAAACTGGGCTGAAATAGCTTATTGTATACTTTTCAAACCCACGTGAAATCATAAATATTCATGGGTCAGTTGATAAAAGAGTACTTTCTGGCCCATAAGATGCAGTGAATGAAACTCCTCTGACCTGCTGCAGTTCCCAGTCTTCAGTGTACCATCAAAGCGAACTGTAGACGAGGCCCACCCAATGAATGGCTAATCAACGCGAATTCAAAAACGCACAGCATTTCAGGAATAGTTATCGAAAGTGAGCACGGATGAGAAGATAGTGTACACATGAGTACGCTTTTATTCTACTGTGTGTAAACACGATGTGGAGAAATGAGCTAAAAAAAGGATTTCATAGTAAATTCATTAGGTGGTTTCCTTTTATTGCAACTGTAACTGAATAGATTAGTCGTTTACAAACGTACAAATTTCACTGTCTACATGCAGCGAAAAGCTTCAAAACTAACAACACAGGATGTAAAAGGCATTATCAAGAGTTACACACTCTCTGTGACACAGTTGAGTTTATCATGGTCATATTTGTCCTTGCTGCTATGACACGCTGTAATTTTTCATCCCTTAGGGGAATCCAATGAAATGACACATATTTCAGGACAAACGCACCCTGCTTCCTCTGAAGAATAGCTGTATCAGATAGAGAGATAGCGATATAAATATAAGAATGGCAAACGTACGTGCCATAAACTTCACCAACCTGACTTCCTAACCCACTATTATGAGGTGATGCAGTAGCCAGGGTTTCTACTTTAGTCTCAAGCTTTTTATTTCTGTTGCTTTTAACACAGCGAGTGCCATTGTGGAGACATTGTGGGCTTTATCCCCGTATTGAAACAATATTTTATTCTCTTTCAGTGATGGCCAGCTTTTCACTCCACATTTAAGTGTAGTCATCGGGAGGTACTTTAAACACTTTTGATTTCCAATGTGGTCAGAACACGATGAACAAGCTTGGTCTGATCAATGTTTGGCCCACTTTATTATGAATACTGAAACAAAGGAAACAATAGAAATGCTCCAAAAACAGAAACCTGGCAGTTTGTTGCTTTCAGCTTTGCTTTAAAACCATCTTCAGGAGGAGGGTGACAAAAAAAATAGCAGCTGATAAATTCTGCTGCAATGCCTTTGTCTTTCCATGTAGCTTTGCAGCATGAAGCTGCAATGTGTGTTTAATATGAGTGATTTTCCTGGTTTTATTGGGAAACAGCTAGCTTGGCTCTGTTCAGGACTAACAAAATGTAGCTACCAACTTTAATAATCATATTCAGATATAGTATAAAAATACTTTTTTGTTGTTGTTTTACTGGAGGCAACATTTTTTCACTGGTAGCTCCCCCATTAAACAGCTAATTTACATTTTTATAATTTTTTGTGCACATTAAATAAATTGGTATAATGTGTTAATTATCCTTTAAAGGTGTAATAGGATTTTATTTCTTTTGGACATAGCCATGATTAGCTATTACCCCTCCCTATACACACAGCTAGGCTGACTGAATGTTGGCTCCAGCTATTTACCACTCAGACATAAGAGTGTCTGTTATGTCATACTATGTTTTTAATGGAATTAACTTTGTATTGTTTATTATCTATGCTAAATTTTAATTAGATTTTAACTCATACTGAATGTTCTACCTTCAGTAGGGTCTAAAGGGTTCCCCTTGTTAGTATCGAAGACATCCCTCCTGTCCGTTTTGTTGATGACCCTCCAGCCGCAGTACCCACAGTTCGTTCCTATAGCAACTGATGGTGATACAAAATGGAAATAACTTCCTGATTTCCTCTGTATCCTTCCTCAACACATCCACTTAATTGTTGGTTCGCTCACTCACACACGAGACCCACAATTTCCCCCTTTTCAGCTGTCAGTGGAAACTACCAGCTGTGTCCTTCAAGATTTCTTAAATCATTTTGCAGTAACATCAATCATAGCCGCCTGGCGTTGAAGAGAATATAAATACAGTGTTCTCTCTTACATGAGATTACCAATTATGAATCAGGGCTGGTTTGGATTCCAGCTTGTGTGCTAATCTGGTAGGCAAAACAAATCCTTAATAAGTACTCCAGCAAAGGTCTTGTCTCAAAACATTCACCCGCTGAATTTCTAGTAGGTGTAATATGGTAATGACATTTACCAAGAACATTTCACGACTTCTAAACATGTGCGATCCCCACTTCATTGGATTCCATTAGTGCTTAACAGTAAAGTCCTCTAGCTCTTTATGGGTGTTTTTAAATAGGTCCGTACGAGTTTGTATCTAGAAATATGTTTGCAGTGTACGCTCTTGCTGGTGGGGATGTCTGTAAACCTCACATTATCTCCACCAAGCCTCTGAAGTTTCAAGGATATGACTAATACATGAAGAATTCATAAAGCTTGCCAGATTCTTTTTGGATGCTTAAACCCTGTTGCTGATTTGGTCTTTTGAAGTCTCTCTGCTTGGCAGTGTGTCTCATTAACAGAGCTGCTTCAACAAGGCTCACTGATGTAGGAGTGTATTGCATATGAACACAGGGACACTGGAGAATGGAGATCCATTGGAAATCAATGGTTATCATGTCAGACAGATGCCTGCTCTCTCTCTCTGTTTGAGTCATTACTACTGAAAAGGACCTGTATTGTTTGATTTTTGCTTGGGCCATTTTTATCCCCGAAAAATCTGCACCCTGATTTACATCTCATTCAGGCCTGTGTTTCCTATATGTTAATTTTACTGACAAAAATAGGAGCATTCGTTAATAATTTATCACACGGCAGTGACGATAAAACGATAAATAGACATCATAAGAGTGTAGATATATCTGACACTGCGGAGTTTAGATTTACCCTGCAGAGTTATTCGCTTACATAGTAATACACACTTAGTGTAATTGATCTTTTAAGACTGCAGTGCACTGCAGTGGTAGCTTCATTAGATGTCTGCAATGATGATTTTTATTAGACTTTTCTTACCAGCTTCACCATTGTTCTTCATCATCATAGCAATCAAATCTCTAACAATACTTTAAGCCTTGTGTAACATTTGATTTCCATCTTTCACCACATTGTTTGTAGATCTACATTGAATAAGTGTCCTCCACATGACATAACACTTTGAGAACAAATTCAATTCATTAACTCAATAACTCCACACAAAAATGAGGCATGTTCGCAGTTTTGGAATACAAAGCAGTTCAGTTTGAAGCAACACTTTTAATGTCTTTCAACCTTTTTGTTTAACCACAGGAATACAAAGGGTGTTGAAATAATATCACCGTGCAGCTGTTCGACACAATAACGCATATTTAACACAAGTGCAAACATCTGTTATGAGGCTTTTCATTTGCAGGACTAGAATAGCCAGCTTTTCTGTCACCAAACTCCAGATGTCAGTAGAAATGATTCCCCTGAATTTCTATGCTCATAGTTCTCTGTGCGGATTGATATTGTTGTTGAGCTCAATTGTTAGCAACTCATACAAACTCATACAAACAGGTTGCAGGTAGAATTACTATGCACTTCATATATGTTGAATTAATGTTTTATTTTAATGTTTTCATAGCAAACCCATGTTTGCAAAGTAGAAATGACACTACTTGCCTCATATGGGAGTGATTTAAAGACCTTTGATCATAGTCATTAACACTTTGTATTAACACGTGATCTGCCTCATGATAAATTATCTGGATAATCACATCTTATCTCAAACTTTTTCTATTCATACCTAGCATTAATACGAATTATCATTATCTCAGCTCTGCTCGTGTTTTAATTGGATGTCATTATACAGATTTAGTAGCTGTAGCTGTAGCTGGACTGATTGACAAATACAGCGTTGAATATAAGCATTATTTTTTTTGTCTTTACTCAGGAAAGAGGTCCTGTGTGGCTTTTTTCAAGGCTTTCTTGAAGTGTTTGAGGGGCACATTTGAAAAATCTAGTTACATCTAAAGAGATCCAGATATGTTTAAGACTGTTTCAAACACTATGTGTTTCAATTACAGAGTTTAACAGTAAAGAAGACTGGTAATGACATGTAACACAGGTTCTTTGCTGGAAGCGTACATGGTGACCCTCCACTGCATTATTTTGATTTGATTTTCTCTTTTTTTAATCTACCAAATTAACATCAAACAGACATGTTTAGTTACTTTGTCCTCTTCTATTACTGCTTCTTTTGAAGTAGCTAGAAGCGTGTTATAATTCATCATTAACTTGGAGTAAATTTGCATATTCCTTGTTAGAGGATTTTCCTCATGTATGTTAGAAATCTAACTCGATAGAACTATAATCTTGCTACTGGTTCAGAAGTTCAGATTGAGCCTCAGGTTTTCAGGTGAAACATCTATTTGATTTTCCACGTGATTTTAGCGTTTTTGTTGGTTCAGCGCAAGCAAACTGAAGGAGTAAACGTCCAGTGTTTCTTAATCATGCCCTGAGATTGGACAGGACGCAGCAGGGCAGTTATAGTGGGAGAAGAAGTAAAGCATGAGTACTGACTTGCAAATGAACTAAGATGCTAAACATGCTTGTGTCTGTTTTTGCCTTGCCACTGCAAAGGCAAACAAAAAAACCGTTGATAGAAATATTGATACTGCTATTTATAATAGATTAGCAAGACATCACTGTAGTTATGTGTACACTGTATAAATAATCTTTATGACTATTTTTAGACCAAGTCATCACCACACGTAAGTATGTAAATAATAAAAATATGTTTTAATATTGATATTTGTTTCTATTAAGTTGAGTTAAGTTATAATTTGTACCAAGAATTCAGATTTGCATTCACTTAGAATTTTGATTTTGCAGAAATGAGTCCAACAATTTAAACAGTATCAAGCTCAACCTCTAGACAGGGATGGAGTGGTTTATTCCCAAAATGTATATAATAAATAATAATAATAAAATGATTCTTGTCTGATTGTTAATTTGTGCTCTGTTTCTGTGTCTGCAGTCCCTCCAGTGTTGTCAGTGTCCCAGCAGTCCTTCAATGCCACAGCTGACTACCAGGAATCAGTCACCTTCACTTGCATCACCTCTGGATCGCCTGACCCTGTGGTTACATGGCACAGGTATTTTCCACTTCCTCAACACTTAGCAATGTTCAGCTCAGTGAGATTAGCTAGAATAAAACAGCCCTCAAGCATAGCTATATATACAAGAGGGCGCCCAAATATTATATATGATTTTTTCCAAAAACCGTGAACATTAATCCGCTGCTATAACAGCTTCTGCTATTATGGGAAGGATTTCCACAAGACTTTGGAACCAGGCTGCAGGGATTTGCTCCCATTCAGCCACAAGAGCATTTCTGAAGCTGTGCACTGATATTAGATGATAAGGTTTGGTTTGCATTGGCATTTCAGTTTATCCCTAAAGTGTCAGGATTGGTTTGAACCATTTATTTATAAACCACTTAAGTTTAAACACAAAGTCCTTCTTACTAAAACTTCTGAAATCACTTTAGTAATGTTTAGATTGTAAACAGTGAAACTGTTTGGGACTGTGTCATCATCATGATGGGTGATTCAACAATTTACATTTTAAAATATCAGAACTGTACTATCATTCTTAATGGATTCATTACTGTCCCTTGTGGCTGGAGGCTGGGTGGTACTTGGTGGCTGACATTACAGTTATATTTGCCTGTTTTGTCCACAGTGACCAGATGTATGCTAATTTTTACAAAGTAAAGAGCAATTAACTATGTAAACAGGAAGCGACTAGAGCTTGACAAGTTGTAGTCACAAATGTGCATCTTCCAAATATTACAGTTCAAGAGAAGCAAAGCCATATTTTGTAAATGTATCATTATTTTCATTTTATCCACAACTGAAAACACATTGAAAGAGATTATTCTACATCAAGTTCTTAACCAAAACTCTGACTGGTGATTTAGTAGATTAGAAAACAGGAGGAGACCCAGTGTAATTGTAGCTACAATATGCAGATTTACCCTCCTTTCAGATAGTAGAACCTAGAGAGCATCTGCTACTACCCGTAATTATTACAAATTGATTTATGTGCTTGTGTGTGTTAATGTTTCCTTGATATAAAAGGTATGAATAATGTATATACTGTATAGCTGTAGTGTTGTGGTTACAGATCGAGCCGATAGTGTTTCACACCTCTGAGAAATGTGTAGTCCGCCCTCGCACATTGCCCTCTGCAACCCCACACAATAATATCACATGTCTCAAAGCAACGGTGAGAAAATTCGCACCTGGAGAGCATTTAACACCCCACTATCCACTCCACAGCTCGACATCAAGTAATTAGTGTGCACCATTCAGCAGGCAAACGGGACAAGCTAATTTGCACCTGAGCATCTATTGATAACACTTTACTGGTGTTCCAGTGAAGTTTGTAGTTTTTTTTATAAAAACTATTTTTTTTCTTAACTGTTAATTTATCTTAATGGCCCATACCACAAGCGGCACAGTGGTGCTGCCGCACAGCTAGGACCTAGGTTTGATTCCACAGGTGCCTTTGGAGTTTGCATAGTTAGGATAATGGATGTATGGCCCATCATATTTATTTATTTAAAAAGAAATTTGTACAAATCAGCTACCTATTGGTCAAGTATTTACTTCACTACACTATAAAAATCAACTTGCATGGACATACAGCTTTTTTCAACCAATCAGTCATATTAAACAGCATCTTAAGTCTAATAAAATCAGATTATGCTGCTTTACTAGACAACGATCACCTTGAACTTTAGGTGTTTTATATGTTATGTACTACTCAGGCAGGTTGTTTTTCCATGTTGTACTGCACTGATATATATATAGCAGTATAGCAGTTATAGAAAAAAAGACGAACATAAAAATTATTATTGAATTAGATTTGTAGAAAAGGGCCTAAACATGCAAAACATGACAGTACTGTCCTTAAAATGTCAACACTGTTTACTTTATTCTGTAGAACAAGTCTGCTTTTTCTGTAACTACAGTTTTTAGAATGACGGAAGCAATAAAGTGGTGGCTGGTAAAATAACACTTAAATGTAAATGTAGCTCTGACTTGAACATAATGACACATAACAGCGTTCAGCGCCCACACTTGGCTTTCACTCTAAGAAATGTCATGTTTTGTGGTATCTATTGCAGACCAGAGAAGTTAGATTGCATTAGCTGATTCTGTGTTTTGACTGTTAAGAGGTGAGTGCGCTGGTCACTGCCAGAGGCACAGATTCAGTAAAGTTAGGCATCTGCAAAAACAAAAACAAAACAAAACAAAAAAACAACATAGTGGCATTAGTGCATGTGTTTACAGAGGATATCATAAAATGTCAGGTGGCACTTTGATAACTAATATTTGTAAATTAAGTCACAATTAATGTCCTGAAGATGTTCAGATTTGTGATACAGCTTCATTAATTCCAATCTTTAGCCTCAAATCACCGCAACACATGAAGTGTTAAACATTATTATGGGGAATTCAAGGCTAAGATCAGAGACATCAAGTGATGTTTCAGAAAATGTGCATCAAAAGGTTAACGGATATCAGGATTACATATCAATCATATTAAGCTAGAGGTCACATATTCTAGCATTTATCCCGGTGACAGGAACAGTCAGTGAACGGTGAAGTATGCAGTTAGACTGGTGAGGTGGATGCATCAGTCTTGTGTTTTATGTGACATTGTCTCAGACATAATGAGAAGTGAAGTGTCTGTGTAGTAGTTTAAAAGAGAAGTTGATCATGGCAGAAGAAGCGAGGCAAAGGTACCACATTGTGAAGTACAAACAAAAAGTGAAGACGCTGCACAGCTGGAAAACACTATAAGCCTCATTCATCTTCTTCTCTAGTTTCCAATCCCAACAGCAGATATTATATTTACTCCAGGGTGTTACTTTGTCTTTTCAACAATAAAGCAAAACAGGAAATTTAGATTTTAATGATTTAACAGCACGCAGAATATAATGTTGCAGATTTCACAGTGATGATGGATAAGAGCTGATGTATTGATTCATTTTTGCTTTCATATTGGGATGATCCATGTGACAGCTTTGTTCCTAGATAATCATTTCACGCACTTGCTCTTTTTGGTATTTTAACAGGAAATTGAGTTTTTGGCTGGCATGGTAATTACAAAAAAGCAAAGGGAAAGAGAAATGCGTTCATCTGTAGAACATGACATCTTTATTTTGTTTGGTTTTTATGTTCCACTGAGACACATTAAGAATGATAAAAGCTTACAGAGAGATTCAAAGAAATAAAATTAAAAACACATCCACTCATAAAGCGATCATCATCATCTGGTGTCAAACCTCAGTTCACAGGTTGGCCTAGATGTTTCCACACTAAAACAAGGTGGCACAACATAATAAAAGTGTCCTCTTCTGTGTTTGGTGTAGCTTGCAAGATAACAAGATAACAAGGTAGGAGTATACTAGAACTAGCTAACACTTTTAAGACCTGCCACTTGAACACGTGGATGAACTGATTAGATCTCGGTTGTCAAAGTTCAAGGGGACTGTGACTGTGTGTCTCTTCAAAACTGATTAGAATATGAGACATTCATATTAACAACGAGTGTGGTAATGGATGTAGAGCTAAATGTACTAGATGTAACTCTGGGGTAATAAAACGTAAAGCTAATCAAAGGCAAACTACGTCTTGCCTTAGATATTCTCACTTACCTACATCAGCGCTATTAAACATATCATAAATGTTGTGGTGTTTGCTACCTCTCAGTCCTTAGATGACATTCTCCTTCATTTCCAAACTCGATAAGTTTTGTATGTCAATCCAAGACTACAGAATTAAAATAACACACAATATGAATAAAGCATAAACAACGATCACAATGCAATTTAGGTTTTCCTATGATGTCACCCTTCCCAGATATCTCCAACTCCCAGTTGCATTTCCTGTCAGTGTGAGGTTTCGCTTCGTCCTCTGCGCATCTTGGGTAATGGACTACCTGTCAGCAGTCAGTCAGTATAATGACATTCAGTGCTGCAGCTTGTGCTGCACTGTCCGTTACAGAGATGAGACCTCTCTTCATTTCCTTTTTGGCTCGCCAGAGTTATTATTACTTGGCTTTGGTGTTTCCTCCGTTGACTTTCAATTATCCTCTTTTTCACTTTTCCTACAGTGCAGTGAGGGTGGGGCTCAGACCTCGCTACACAATATTGATGCACTCGTGTGTGTGTGTGTGTGTGTGTTTGAGTCTAGAAATCTCCCTCAAATAATAAGAGTGTTGTTTTTCATTCACAAATCCCATACTGTGTGAGACCACACAGAAAAGCCTCTAAACAAATTTTGAATTATGCATTTATCTAAGCCCTGCATTATTGTTTTTGAATTTAGTGTAGCGCACACAGAAGCTTATGAGGTTAAAAAAACATGGTGCCAGTTTAGATTGAAGGCATTATCATCCATATTGAATGAACAGGTAAAACTGAAAAGTGTTTTCATGCCAATTCATATTCCATTTTTTAAGTTAAACTAGTATATGGGTGCATTAATAATAAAATGCAAGCTGTAATCCATCAGATCAGCTCTATATTTTTCTTGCTTTTCTTATATCTAAAGCTATAATACGTTTTCTTTTTTAAAGTAGTTCTTTTTCCAGACAAACTCAGTTGAGGGCACGTTACTCACTGCCCACTACAACCACCACTGATTGCTGAAGTTGCTGCAGGTTAACACCGCTGCTATTAGAAACACAAATTGAAGTTATTAAAAGAGATGGAAATTATTAAGTTGTTTTGTATGTCTGTATTATTTTTTTATATCCAGGGATTCAAACCATTTTCAGCATATTTGACCTGTGGAATATCAATTCTCCACAGGATCAGTTTTTCAGTTCTTCATCCTAAAAGAGTACAATTTATTGTTACATTGAACAATTGACTTGGTTTAATTTGTATTATCAATGGGATTAAGTAACAGCTTAATACTTCATTTGAACTCTTTCTGTTGCATATTTATATTTATACTAAAATGTTGCCAAAGTAGTATACAGTACAGTACGCTGATTCTTTTCAAGGGCAACAGAATAAACAATACAAATAACAATACACCAGTATTATGAGGCTAAAAAGTTGTTTTGGTGAACATGTTTCTGAACATCAGTATGCGTTTGTGCTTGTTTTAGAATAATTAAGTGTTTTTTTGTAGCTCTATTTTGGTCTCCACCAACTCCTCACAAAATATCAGGCTGTTTGGGAGCTAATTGTGCCACCAATCTAGTCTATAGCTTTTTCTGTGTACCATTTAGGGCAAAGCAAGTTTATCAGACCTATATCTCTGAAAAGAGCTACCTGCTACTGCTATAAATCCAACTGATGACAGTGGCGACACGATCAAAACATATATGTACGTATATGAGAACTGAGAACTGCAAAGATGAGTAAAGTCTCTGTTTGTGTAGCACTACAGGTTAGCCTTTTCACATTATGCATAACTGTTTGCCAAAGTAGTACAGCTAGCTTAAAAAAATCTAATGATGTGCACACAAACATGAGAAATCTAGGTTCTTTTGTGTGTTAATTTGTAAATTAGTTTGTTAACCTTCTGTGCATAATTTGAGGACTTTATCATGTATTTCCATTTGTTTCATTCAGTAATTAAGTTAATCTTTTGCTTTTAGCCTTAATGCAGGCAGCATTTAAACACCCATGAGTTTTTTTTTAAATCTGTGTAAGCATGGAAAAAAATGTCAAAGTCCCCCCAAACTAAGCAATCCCTTTAACATTATAAATTACGCGGCTGGTTAAGCGTCTGCAAATAAACAAGCGGGGGAAGCTGCAGACCTGCTTCACACCATTATGGGTCTGCTATGAAGCTTAAATATAGACATGGATCAATTTAGCAGTTGCTTTTTTCCTGAATTATTTCTCTACAGAGTCCAATAAGAAAAGGCATTAAGTTAGCGCCGTATTCCACACCACACTAAAGTCATTTAGCGAGCGCCACAGTCCATAACAGAAAGTACACAATAACAAGTGAGCGAAGATGAGAGTCACACATTTCCTGAGAATGTGAATATGATATTCTGTGTGTGACAGAGTTGGAGAAGTCTCAAAGAAGTCTGCAAATGATTAACAGAGCGAGGGCTCTTTCAATTAAAGTATGTCTATTCAAAATACTTTTATCATGCTTGAAAGAGTTTCTATAAAAAGTGCCCATTCGTGTGTTTATGTGCTATAGATAGACATCGCTACAAAGTTAAACTGTCTCTACTTAGTCTGTCTTTTGTGGAACCAGCTGACATCCAGAATGCTAAAATTAGACATCTATAACATCAAACACGTTGGTTTCTGTATTTTCCTCTTCTCGCTCATCCATGACGTGTGTTTCTACTTTTGACTTGTGCAGGAAAGGGCAGCAGCTGGAGCCATCAGAGCAGTACATTTTCAACAGGCTGGAAGGTGGGCGTAGCATGTTAACCATCCGTAACATCCGACAGGGTGACGGGGGTACCTACTCCTGCAAGGCAACCAACAAAGCGGGATCTCAAGAGAAGGAATTATTCCTCAAAGTTTTTGGTAAGTGTCTTGACAGCAGACTAGGAATGATGGGATAAGTACATCTCAATAATAATAATATTAATACAACACTGAATGCATTATTTTTTAAATCTGCTGTTTTATTTATTTTTACTATCATTGAAGGGGAAAAGTGGTTATATTGTGGTTTTATATTAAGCACTATACCTTTCGTATAGAATCCTACCTACGTATTTAAGAAAAGAAAATATGCACAAGTAAGATTTTATCAGCTGCCTCTTTGTATCGATTGGAGGTACAGTATAGGGAACTGGTCCAATACCAGTCCTCACTTTTTCCAGTGTAAAATTTATATTACTGAATGAAATAATTTTCATCTCAGGAGCCTGATCACTGAGGCACTTAAACACTTGGCGGATGTGTCTTAGAATAAGAAGCAGTGTGGTGCTAGAATTATAAACCTAAGGTGTGTAACTCATGCAGCAGGTTTCCTAATGCCAGACAATTGCTGGGCATTTAATAGCCAATAATGTTTGCATATAAATCTATGATAGAAAATTGATGTTGAGTAAAATATTACTTTTTTAGTTGTATGTATTATGTCACTGACAAGGAGCTACTCTAATTAATACTGTAATGGATATTGTTGCCTTCACCAATAACCACTGAAAGCTCTTAAAGTGTGGTATTTCTGTGTCTGCCATAGCAAAACATATAGTTGAAGGTACAGTGTTTGCTACTGTACTGCAGAGCAGCTACACTACACTACACTACGCATGGTCCACATTGCTGCAGTATGTCATAACCCCTCAGTGGAAAGAAAATTAATCAAAAAAATATATCTACACACTTTGAAAGTACATTTCAACATTGCCATATCCTCTTTTTTTAGTTTTATTCTAGGTAATCCATAAACTAACTCTTTTTGGGTGAACTGATCCTTTAATGGAGCCTAACTTGAAATAAAATTGAATGTTTAATATAATTTAAGAAATCTGACATTATGTGTTACTTTATATGTCACCAAATGTTTTAAATGTAATAGTACTGCCCTGAGTGTTTTATGATGTTTGTTTTTCATACATCTTTATTGTAAGGGTCTTCACAAAGTCCATTTCATAATAATGTTTTCCAAAGCATAAATGTCCAAATATGGTCTTGAGCCTACCACAATAACAGCTGCATCAATATGATGTATTTTTCCTGAAAGGAAATATTTTACTTATTGCTTCAATTTCAATTACTGCCGTTTTTCCATTTATATTTTCATAAACCTGCTGGCTATTTCCTCTCAGATCACTCTGATAGTGCATATTCTGCTCATGAAAATGTATGGAGATTTGTGCTCCAGTCATCAACATCCCTCTGTTGATGTGAGATGTGAGAAGCGCTTGTTCCTCAAAATGCACATTTAAATTAAGAAGTTAAGGGGGAGGGAGGAGTTCTACTATTCATGGTGTGGCAGGAAAATGCAGTTGTAAGTTAGTTTTATTGCCCTTGACAGCACAGGCGGGAGGGGAACAGACCATTTACGTTGGACAAGGTGTGTGTGCAGGTGTGTATGTGCTTGTCATTTAATGTTTACACTGCGAGTCTGAATGAATTATAGTTAACGTCAGTCACTAGAACATTGTTTTGTGTTTTTATTATTTATATATGTATTACCAAAATGGAAAATGCTGGGTTTTATGTATACCGTAGATCGATAGGTTAGGTCGCATTTCAAGGTCAAATGTTTGCTGAATGCTTTTGAAATTGCATAAGTAAAATGTTACACTTTGCACTGTAACTGAACTGAACATATGCAGTGATTTGAACATTAAAATACAGTTGAAGCTCCACGAATATAAATATGAACAATAATAAGATCTTTTGCACAAAATGAGGTGGAAGATGTGACGCATCTGCTGCTGAATATTGACTTTTCCTGATGGATTTCTACATGCAGACCCTTGACCAAGCAGTTTATTGTGGATTAATTATTTGAAGACTAAGTGTGGGGATGTAAATTCTTTTACATCTGTGGCTCAGCGTGTGGCTGCTGTGTCGAGTCTTAAAATAAATGCATGTGTTAGTCCTTCCAGCTACTATCAGTCTTCAGGAATTATGTCAAGTTTTCTTACCTTTTAGACTTAATGCCTTAAAGGAAAAAAAAACACTATTTATACTTACCTTGGTTAGATCTTAGACATGCTAGCAGCCTGGTATGTAGAGATGTTTGATTGGTTGGTTCTGACTGAAATATTTCTTCAGAATGTTGAGTAGATTTTCCTTAGCAGCACCATGAAGTTGATGTCGATGTGATTTCTGGTGAAATCCCTGATAAAACTATAGTGATCCCCAAGATCCCTCCAACTTTAAGTCAAAACGTGTTCAACATTTCAGTTTACAAGTTGTGTTTTGTAATTAGTTGACACCTTAAAGTTTCCACAATCTTTTATTCTCTACACTTAACGTAACAGTATATCGGAGAAGCATAACTGTGCTGTTGGATTGCTCATATTAGCATCAGATAACCGCCTAAGCTTCACATGCTAATATGGTTGAAATACCTCCATTTCCAGTTAACTGCATTGCATTTCTTGGTCTGTTTTGTTGGGTGGTGTGTTTCCCATCATTTTCACAGTGACCTACCTAAATGTAGACAACAGTCAACAATGCATCTTGACAGCAGAAAATATTTCAGCTACCTGAAGCATCAACTGTAAATGCCAGCTTTTGGGAAAAAAGGGCAAGCTGCTTCTTTCTAAACTCAGAAATCATATTGGGAGAAATTCATGATAGCAGAAGCGAGATACTCATCTCCGTGCAGATAGCAGCTCCACACCCCTCTGCAACCAGCCACAGTTTGCATCTTTTAGATGTGTTGTCAGTAGGCTGTGAAATACAGTATCTTTTATAATGGGTTTTCATCCTTTGGTTGTTGGCTGAACACATCACGGCATTGTTCTCTTTCAGTTTTTTTCTTTTTGTTGACTAGAGACCCGTAATGTATGCTGCTATTCATTGTGTCGCATTCTTTATGAAAAATGTAATCAGATTGAGACACTTCAGCAAAAAAATGCAAATTACATAGTTTCTCACTACAAAACTACTGAATAAATAAGCTGAGTCACAGACGGGTGATATACAGTACATAATGAGAAAGTTTCTGATGGTTGGTTTAATGTTAAGCCCTCTAAACTCTGTCGAGCTATACGAGGCGTCAGCGATGACAGGAGAAAATCTATGCTGACATTTGCTTTGTGGATCTGTACAGCTGAAGCAACAAATACACACATTATCGTTACCAGATATACTGAGTACAATATTTTGTTTTCTGATATGTGTCAGTGGGAGGCATAAGAGCTTTATGTAATGACAAGTATTACCACAGAGGGGATGCAAATGCATTTTAGCTGCATAAGGAGGACTTTTCCTGCGTTAACCGTCTGTATGCAGTGAATAAACATAAACACTGCTAGCACTCTTCATATGTGAACATTGTTTATACATATTTCTAGCATTAAAAAAGTTCAGTCACATCGTTAAGTCACTTTCTGCTTTAATACTGTCACAGTTTTCACAGGATGAGGGCAAGATTGAGCCTGTTTATGTATGCATAGAGTGTCAGGACTGACGGAGTTAGCTAAATGCAACATTTACAAGTATAATTATTATAATACCTATAATTAATATAATAACATGCAATTATAGTTATTAGCCAATGCTGGAGTAAAATACCCGTGTTTTAATTACACTGGGTTAAAGAGAAACTTGGAGAAGCTTAATTTTGCAAATCAAACTGACTTTGTAAAATACCCCAAACCTGGAAGGTCAAATTAATTATGGATTTTTATCTTATAGGACACACACATGCTTCTCAGTTCTTTCTCATTTAGATTTGAAATGTTTTAGATAATGCGTTATTAATAATGTTCCCTGCACAGTTTTTTTGTCACCATGCTAGATAAATGAAACGTTTTCCATTTAATATTTGTATGATGAAGGGCATCTGGTCAAAATGGGTGCAGATAAAGTTATGATGAACTAGTTCACACTATTGTCTCAGTGGCTTTGACTGTCTATTATTTGGTGAAAGTGCCTACATACATTAGAATTTTTTATACGGCTTCATAGATGTCGTAGTGCTCCTCACATCAATCTTTTCGGCAGAAATCATCTTTACAAGCTTTTCAGAGCATCAGCTACTGCTTTGGTTCAATAGAAAACTAGAGAAATAGATTATAACATGGGGTGTACAGTGGATTAAGTCATCTGCAAATGTAGTTGGTGATACAAGTGTTACAAGATCTCGTGCCATGTGGTGTGAGAGCATGGATCCATGCACTGACAGATTTTGCTGGTATATTAATAATAACATCTGTGTGTGTGCCTGTGCAGCCCTATATTTTGACCAGAATCCCTCGAGATGGCTCCTCCACTCCCAGGTTGAATCCATGTGAAATTGCCAAACGAGCCCTAGATCCCGCTGGCAGTGTTAAAAGCCTTCTGTACAGTAGTCACTATTTTTCATTCACTTCCCTTTCCCTTTTGGATTTCATGCCACGCTACTTTGCAAGCGCCCTGTTACAAATTTAAGTGCAGCGTGTGTGAGGTGAAAGAAGCTTTCCATGATTCATATACATGCTCTGTGCTCTTGACATGCATGGTGTTTCAGGGCCTGCTTAGAGCAACTTATCAGGAGGCAGAGAGCAGGGAGGAGCACCCACTGACATGGTTTTCTGCACTTATCATGGTGCTCACTCTGCGTCAAAACCCGGTCACACGGTGCTGCAGAGGCTTCCTTCCAGATAAAAATCTATATTCATTTAAAACAAAAACACGCAGAGAGGTAGAAGCAGTTTTGATATGTTTCAGGCTGTGGAACTTGAGCAAAGTCAGATTTTTTGTCATCTAAGCATGGATTTTGCACACAGTAGGCCTGAGGTCATGGTTTCCCACTATGTTAAACCTAGAGGGTGTCACTGCAGTGCATAAATGATCCTGGCCTAGACTGTCAGTACCAAAGTCATGCATCAGCTCTGTGTTTAAACCCCATAGTATAGCCTTCAGCTGTCCTCCCTTATGAGTTAGATCTTTGACAGTTTCTCTGCTGCTCACACTTTTATTTACTCACTTCACTCCTCCCTCACACATCACCCCTGGCCTTTTTCTATGCAATTCTTCCTTACTCACATTTCAAATGTTTTTTCTCTTACTCATTTCTTCCTCCCTCCTCATCCTCCGTGGCCTCCAGTCCAGCCCCATATCACCCAGCTGAAAAATGTGACAGCCGTGGAGGGCAGCGCCGCCATGATCTCCTGTGTGGCTGAGGGCGAGCCCCTGCCCGACATTTCCTGGAGGAGAGCCAGCGATGGCCAGACCTTCGTGGACGGAGACAAGGTAAGAACTGCCAGAAAGTCCATCTGGCTTTGTGTGTGTGTGTGTATACACATCATCATAAAGTAAGGCTAAGGCTTTGAGTTGAGTAAGCAGGACTTAACTTATAATTAATGTATAGAGCATACAGAAAGAAGAACATTTTTGCATGTTTGCATGCAGGATTTTGGAAAAAGGGTCTGAATATATGCACCTGCTTGACATGTTGGCTTTGCATAGACACTATGGTGCGTTCAGGGACGTCACCAGTTTCAGAATCAGAAAGAAATGTCATTGAGTGGCGAGCTATTCCACCAAAGGTTGTTTTCTTTCTTTTGTTGGTAACATTATCCTATAAGCTACACAAAGGAAAACAAAACAGGATCAAGTTTTGCTGGTATCTGAGGTCCCTGAATTATACATCTTTTCAGCGGCAGTGAACTCATCGCTCTATTATCTATTTCAAGATTCATTTATTAATTTCTTTCACTGTGTAATAACAAGTATGCAAATGTTGTGTAAATGTAAATATGAAATATTATAAATATTAAAATGAATATAAATACATGACATACTGGTTGGTCTCACTAATGAAAAAGGAAAATAAAGTTGTGCTAAAAACTGTACTCACAGAACAACATGCCATTTTTAGCTGAGGTAAAGTATTTTTTACTACAAACATTTGCTATTACAGGTTACATGTGCAACGTGGACATTCAGCCGTACATGTTCGGTGTTTTTCTCCTCTTTCTGTCCTTATGGTTCCCATTAAAATGTCGCTATTTTATTTATATAGACAAAAAAAGGCTCTGTGCTTAGACTGGTTCAGCACTAAAAGAAATAGCTGACATTAACAGGTAATTACTTGTGTATGCCCCCATAAAAATAAAAGCAGACATAATCATTCCCATCTGCCATACATGAAATGTTGCAATTAGAGCCATTTATTGCCAGTAGTGCTTCTCTACTCCGTCTAAAAGCAGATGCTAAAAACATTACATTCAAGAGCTGATGATTGATCCTCTTCTGTCCTTCTGACAACAGCACAGAAAGATTAGTTTGTGTCATATACAACAATTACCTGCTTGTACAGTGAATTTGCTTTCCATTATATATGGTACGTGAGAGGTAAAGCCTCAAAGACTGATAATTAAAGCTGTGCTAAACAATACATGCGCATTCACCTTGGTCCTTGTTTTTGAACACAGTGTATAAATCTCTCGACTTTGCTGAGAATGTTATCTCAAGGGAAATCAGCACACGCATTTGTTTTGATTAGCTTTCAGCAAAAAGAAGCAGCAAGAACCTTGAAGTTTTCAGGACAAAACACTTGTACCTCTCTTTGACTCGGCAACATCTTAATTCAACATAATAAATAGAAGATACCGTTTCTGTTGCGTATTTGTCACACGATATCCATTATTCTCTCTGTGAGAAGAATAAGAAGAACTTCACAAATCATAGATCGGATGAGCTTTAGTCATATTTTGTTGGAAGAGTAATTATTCTTGAACGAGCTCCCATCAATGTCAAAACCATATGCGCTTTCATCATATCTTTTACAGAAGCAGTAAAAAACAGAAACCAAGATGGCAGCCATGCTGTTGCTCAGGAAAAAGGTCATCACAGAGATAAATGAATGTGTGCATTGGCTCGAATTGTTCAGGTTGATAAATCGCATTCACAAATGAGAATAAGTGCTTCTCTTCTCACAGCAATGCAATTATGGAAATGCTCTATGCAAACCAACACACCTAAACATATGCAAAGACAAGCACGGCCTCTGCGGCGCAGGGCGTGATGGACGGTCATAGTCATTTAGGTTTAAGGCAAGATGTTCCTCTCTCAATTTACTCTCCAATCTGCATATCCAGTGTGCACACACTTGTCTTGCTGAGACACATTATGGCTCAGAGGGCTTAGTTTTGCTCACTGCATAATGCTGCTTCAGTTCTTCTCATTCTTTGTCAACTAACACTTTGACCCTCGGTAAGAGAACATAATGGGATGCCGTTTCTGGAATTTAATTATGAACCGAGGTGGGGTATTGTGGCATCCTTTTAGTATTGTTTTGTTTGGATATGACTCTGTAGCCTCATGTTCATGCAAAACACCCAAGCTGAAAAGCTAGGGACATTGAAAGTCTGTACTTTGGACTGCTGCAGGGACTGACTCACTGCAAGAGATTCAGTAGATTCAGCTTTAAGGGAACTTTTGAACCTTTTCCTTAGCTATTCAAGCATCAGACTTTGTAGTTTATTTTTGTGTTTGTCCTTTTATGGCTTTTCATGTCAAAATTAAACCTTAAAAGAGGCAGACTTCTAGACCCACTGAGATTATTGTTTTGTTTTTCTTTTAATACCTGGGCACAAAGCAGCATAGGGCACAGCAAAATACAGTTAAAAAGACCATAGTAGTGTTTAGTTAATGGTTTGCTGTCTGCCTCGTCTATGAAACCTTTAGTTGCCCTGCATTTCCATGAACCAGAAAGCCATTATTAAATGTTATTTTGTTGTCGTCATAAGGATAAAGTGATACAATAATCATCAGATTGGTGCAAATGTAAAGACCCTGTGGTCAGCCCCCGCACCAAACAGTTGGAATAAGCTATGCTTGCCAGAATTAGACTACAGTGTGTTTCCAGCCTTGCTGACATTTACTGCTGACATTTTTAATATCTGAAAATTCTCCAGCATTTGGACTCAAATAACAACAAGAACACTCTCTAAAGTTCCATTTGAGACATTGCATCTGAGGTTTAGCTTCACATGTTCACAGTAAACACGCGCACGTTCTGGTTTTTGAGGTCTTTTGGATCAGATTGGGGCAGGATTTTATATATGTTCTCTTTTCTGACTTCCTTTGCTTCTGCTGCCTGCTTATCCTTTCATCTCCTTTGACTCCTTTATTCCCTCAACTTCCACATTTCTTTGGCTTTTATCGCTCAGCGTATGACTGTGAGCCTGTTTTTGCAGGAACACGCATGTGCCTGTGTGTCTACGAGTGTGCATGTGACTTGCTGCTGTGTTCACGTCTGGCCGCTTGCCTTGTCATTTCACTGAGCTGCATATCAAACAGGCTATGCTTTAGGGGCTGAGTTTGTCTCTTGACACAGACCCTGTCAGTTGTGGGGGGGGCGAGTAATTTCCTGACTCAGAAGCTGCCTCCTGGAAGATTTCCTCTCTTTCCCCTCCTCCTCATCCCCCCTGACTCCTCATTCCTCAGCATTCCCATTCAACACACACACTCCCAATCCCATTGACCTCAGCTAGCGAGGCAAACAAGCAAAGTGTGCAGCGGCAGCACAAAGAGACCAGAACCAAGCCTCTAAAAGCTGCTTCACCTCATTGGCTGATAGTATTGCGATGATTACAGCAAAGATAAGCCATTTTAAACAGGGTAATGCTGAAGCAGGTCTACGAGTGACAACATAAAGAGAGGGTGATTCTAAATGCCCCAAGTTTATAAAGCTTAGACGCATAATGAGCATAACCAGAGGCAGGGAGGCGTTAGAAGAGGGCTGAATGTGCATTGATTTATGTGTGCAGACTGTGCACTCACATACACAGACTTACATATGTAAATCTGCACAAGCAGATGCAGACAAACACATGCATGCGAAGTCAGAAAATAGAATAGGAGCAGCTATATCAGCAAAATCTTTCTGTCACCTGTATTATATGACCTCATGCAGTTTGCACCTCTAATGCGAACAGATGATAGCGACAGGAAAGATTCAGGTTCACATTGTTTAAGACACTTTCCTAGAAACATGGCTTCATCAGGAATCACGTTTTAAATGTTGAGTATGCTCTGAAGTATATGCAGTATAGAGTGAATAAAGAGTTGGTGACTAGCATGCACAGAATTGGCCTCCATAGCAGAATACGTGAAGCAACTTTAACTAAAACCAGACTTCTCCTGCTTACAACTACAGCTACAAAAATCTCCTAAAGCATTGTGACACATCGCTCGATGTGACTCTTAGCTTCAGCTCTTTTTGTTTTGTTTCTAATTTCTTTATTGGGCACAGACAACATTAATTTGAGTGCAACCCTGCATTAACTCTGAGGCCTTGAGCTAAATAACTTCTATTCTCCGCTAATGCTGTTTATTAAAGTTCACTTAATTGACTAATTAGGAGACAACAGTGTTGGAAAAGCAAGCTTGAGAATCCGATGGATGTCCAAAAGCAATGATAATAAAAAATTTGTCCATACACATATGCCTTTATACGCACTATACAGTACATTGTTTTACAGCCCACTCCTCTTTTCTTCATATCAGCAGTCCTCCTCATAAAAACCTAATTTTCTTGCGGGTACACCATGTGCACAAGTGTCTCTTGTGCCAGTCCATCAGCATTACTTAACAGCAATCATGAAACGCTGTTGCTGTCTTTGATAGGCATGTCTTTTTGTTCATGAACGTTTCAAGAGCCCAAGATAGATAGATGGTTGAATAATGTACGCCATGTACCGTTTGGTGGGTACTTATATTGAAAATACCCTATAGCACTTTCAGATTCTATGAATAATAACTCAACTAAAACTATGTTTCCTATTCTGGGCTGTGCTTTGTCTACAAATGGAGAATGTTAACCATATTTGTCATTATTACACTCTGTATATGAAACAGTAACAGTGAAGCAAACAAAAGATCTTTATTCATCATGTTTATAATCTGATTTGATAAATAATAGATAAACGTGTTTAGAAAACTCCTGTGAATTCAGCATAAGTATATATATTTTAGGATAAAAAGCAACAAGTTACAAATTGTTAAGAAATATTTTAGCCTGTGCATCTGACCTTCATATCTTCCAATCACAAAAAAAGCCTGCTCCAGTCGTGCAGCTCTCAACTGTCTGCGGACAGTACAGTTGCCTAGTAGTTTCATGGGGGTGACAGAGGTTATCTGTTAGGTAGCATTCTGGAGGCTACAGCTGCATCGTGTCTGCAACAAGGATGCTCCTGGGGTGTTTTTTCTCATTACGAGTGAATGTCGATTGCTGGAATGATGGCCTCGTCTGCTGTAATTGACCCGTTGCTTCAAATTGATGCCATCTGTCTTCATACAGATGTAATGACCTTGTAATAAATCGACAGTTTATTACATTAACCCTGACTCTGTGTGACAAGAGACGGTTGCCTGCAAGGGAGGTTAAGCTGGATCAAGGAGCTGTCGTTCAGTCACGAGTCTGAAGTTGGACAAGGAACTTTCTTCAGAGTGCTCGGCAACGTGGAAGGACTTGGCCTTTGTGGAGTCCTGTGGTGTTTTGTTTTGGGTTTTTCCCTTTATCTCAAACAATCACCCAAATATGGATATGGCTTATATCATTATTATAACAATGCGAAAGTTGAGTTTCGTCCTCCAGTCCATGGACAAGCAGGTAGCTTAGCCGCCTGAGATAGGATGGTGACTTGCATAAGAGGAGCAGTAAAAGATCATGGATGTATCAACATATCAACATGTGGGATTTAACATTAAAAGTTATTTCTATGACTGCAAAAATAATGTCATTTTGTTTGTGTCTTCAGAGCCAGGACGGGCGTTTTGAAGTCCGGGGTCGCCACGGCAAGTCAGTGTTGACAATCAGTGGCGTGAGGCTCTCTGACTTGGGTCGCTTTGACTGCGAGGCACTCAGTAGGATCGGAGGTCATCAGAAGAGCATGTTTCTGGACATTGAGTGTGAGTATGTTTTAATCTCACCAGTGTTTAGTTGCAGTCATCCTTGGTACTTGTATTCTTTGCCTCTGTGTCTGTTTTTCTTTGTGAAGATCTTAATATTATTTTAAACAACCCAGCCTCCTCCTAATCCCTGCATCCACCTCACCACACACTCAGCCTTCAGACGGGTTAATTAGTGAGAGCATATCATGCGTTGCCTTTCTATCCCCCACACTGACAGCTCCTACTTCCCTGTGAGAGCACCCATTCCTCAGCGCTGGTTGTGTGGGGTTATTTGGGGCGGGCTATCCCCTGCCTAATGAGCTCTGAAGCAAAGATCTCCATTTTGGCCTTGGAATGATTAGGTTCATTACGAGAGCAGCTCTGTTGTCTGAACGAGACCAATAGATAATGCATTTTTCCACAGCGTTGTTTCCACCTTGAAGCTCAGAGGAACAACAAAGAGAGAGGGCAGACAAACACATTTATTTATAAAAGACAGTGAGGGCAAAAGTGAATACTGTATCTCTGTTGTCATGTGGAAACCAATTTTCTACTCCTCTGGCTGAGGTGGGTTTTGGCGTTTTGCATAGTTCTTGACATTGTGGGAAAAGTTTGATTACAAAAAAAAAAAAAAAACTCACATGCATGCTCCCACTCTTCAGCCATGAAGCAAAGTTGCTGTCATTATTCTGTAAACTTGTTTTGCCGGAGCCACAGCTGACAGCTTCCTTTCAGACTTGACTCCCACTCTGCAGGATGATGCAGGCTGTGTGAATGTCGGTGAGGCTGAGCCAGACGTTGCCACCAAACTAATGAACTCATTTACTAAGTCACTGCAAGCTGCAGGGGGATAACACGTCCTCGGCTGTGACAGAGAGCCAGGCATCAATCTCTTTAATGGAATCCTGCAAGCGAGCATAAAACAACCATAATGCCTCTCCGACTGAGCTGGGCTGACTAGGCCAAAACAAATCCACACGACAACTCACCCTTTCGATCGTCCATTACTGCCCTTCTTATTTGCTGTGGCAAATGAGCTTCTGCTTGCATCCTTTATTTTTACTCTTGGGTAGATGATTGTAATAGAGATTCCTCCCCAAACCAGCACGAGGTGGCTTCAATTAAATTTAGGTTCTTCTTTTTAACTTTACAGAGGGAAGCATTCATGAAATGCCTTTCTTCTCCCTTTGAGGTATTTGTTGGTTAATCCTCTGCAAGTCATTTTTATGTCTTTGATCATCCTGCACAGCTCCACCTTTTGATTTTTAGCATTTAATTGGCTGACACAAATTCCAAGCACACAAGCATTAGAAATTTGGGCCTATTTTCAGTGCAAAGGGTTGCTTTAAAAATAAATGAGGCAAGTGTGAAAGAAAATATCTCTATTTTTTTTTTGACAGATATACCTAAGTTCCTGACCAACCACACCATCTATTATTCGTGGGAGGGGAACCCAGTGAACATAAGCTGTGATGTGATGTCCAACCCTCCTGCCACCATGCTGTGGAGGAGAGAGCGCTTTACCATCTCTGCAGAGGGAACGGCAAACACGAGGGTACACAGTGCAGAGGGCAAGTCTGTGCTGGAGGTGGGTACAAGTCCTGTGGTGGTATTGATCTGTTTACAGGTCATCAATAATGTACAACGTTTACTTGTTCCAACTTCTAAATCTGAAGATTAAATTGAACACCTTTGTGTTTTGGGGCAAAGTTAAAGATGTTATTTGATCGTAGTATTTTTTCACTCTTCTCTGACAATTTTGAAATTTAACATTTCAGCACTGGGCCAATAAGGCACAGCTCTAAACACAATGGCAGGTGTCACCTACTAGGTTCATCCATTGTCCTTTTTTTTTGTAATATGTTGTCCCAACAGTTTTACAGGCACAGATACATTTATGTTTATTTGCACAGGCATAACATCACTATACTAATTAATGGCCAAATTAATCAATTTAATTCTTTAGTGCTGCAAACTGCAAACTCCCAATGGAAAATTCAGCTTCTTTAGCAGCTAATTTCCACATTGTGTCTGTAATGTGGTAGTGACTTTTCGAGTCAGCTCAAAAGAGTGAATCAAAGCATTAAGGAACCAAAACAATGGGCTAAAAGCCACTAAAACGTTGAATTCTGTGAGTTGTGTGACTTCATCATTGCATATGATGTTGATGATGAGCTCCATTAACTTACATCATATTGTGAAAAAATCAGAAATCTCAGAGACAGAAATCTTCAAACAAAGTCATTATTTGCATGACTATCAAGAGAATTTTTACCAACTAATTTCACTAACTGTTCACCTGTTTTTAATCATTACTTCCTGGTTCTAGGTGACTCCAATGTCTGACAAGGACTTTGGCCGCTACAACTGTACAGCCAGGAACAACATTGGAGTTCGATACCAGGAGTTTATTCTGGCACAGGCAGGTGAGTCCTTAAAACTGACACTGTTGTGTCACCTGAACTAATGAGACTGGGGACTTATTTTCAAGCCTAGAATGTGTGGAGTCAGGAGCCTCACACTATTTAAATCGCTACTCTCGCAGTAACTCTAACCATTCAACTACTTTTACCTCTCTACTAATGGTGATAGCCTTATTTGCAATTCTCGGGAAGATAAATTCCACTAGAGCTCCCACCCCCTATTCAAGCTAGCCTAATCTCAAATAGTGCCACCTGATTTACCATAGCCTTCGCTACTTACTGAAGCACTCCTTAATTTACTGTAGCTCAGACTAATACACAATAGTGCAGTCCAATTATCTTTAGTGCAGATTGAATTGTTCTGGCTAAGGAGAAAAGAAGTGAACAAAAAGCTGACCTAATATGTAGTCTTGCATTGAACAAGTTTTTATGTCACTTGTAATTCTCCACAAATGCGCACAGACAAACACAGGACACACACATTCGCATGTAGTCGATAATGCAGGCTCAAAATGGAGATGATCTCCGGTGGCGACTGAAAATACAAATCACATCTTCTCGCACTGTCCTTGAAGCTGAACCCTGAGTCAATGCTGCTATTTGTAAATACATTTGAATAAAGCCACAAGTAAATGAATTTATGCGCAACCTTTGTTTCAGCTATGTTGGGTATTTAGTGTTATTAGCATGTTAGCATGGTGAAAAACAGCAGCATCACAGTGTCATGTTTGCATGTTTTTCAGATGTACCATCGAACCCATACTCGGTGCGCCTGTCAGCTGTTTCCCAGCGCTTGGCAACCGTTACCTTCATGAAGCCAGATTCTCACGGAGGTGTTCCCATCAGCTTCTACCTGGTCCAGTACAAGGAGGTGGGCTCTCAGGACTGGAGGGATGTCAAGTCACACAGCATCCAGAGTGAGTGTTTATTTTTATATCAACCTTATTAGAGATAATAATGCTTTTATCACTATTTACATTTAGGGAAGATTACTGCAATGCAGTATTTCATTGCTCACTGTGAGTAATGAAATGAAAGGAAAGTACATTGGTCTGCTATCAAATACTATTATGCACCCCATGGTCTTGTGAAAGCTAAAAGCCCTCTTAAACAGGCCTTTACCATCTCTGTTTCAAGACTGAGGCAGGTTGAATCTATCAGATCAATATGAAAGCTTTCACCTGTTCACATTTCATGGACAGTCGTTTTTCCTAAGCGAGGGGGGAGGGGGGCAGTGATCAGTTCCACTGACCCACCGATAAATTGCACTCTTCCTGCCCCTATGGAAGACAAACTCACATCATTATCAGCATTTTTAAAAGTGATTTTCTCAGCACCCCTTGCACCTCTTAGGACATAAACCGATGTTAAATCATCATACCAGAGACTGCGCATGTGTATGACTATTTAATGCACTCGCTGCCGACCATTTCACTGTCATATTTCAGATTTTTTAATGTAAGCTGCAGGTTTTCTTTCATTTTTACATGACTTTTGTCGCTTGTTTGGACTGTAAAACTTAATTAAGCAATAAGTTATACAGTTCAGATATTACTTTACATCATTGTACTACAAAATAGTAAAAGCATAAAAACATAAAAAAAAAACATAAAATAAACATTATAAATTTCACTGTTAAATTCACATTCATGAGTTTAATGGCGCCTCGGTCATAAACCAATTATACATGACAAATGCACATGAACGTAAGAGAAGAAAGATAACCACTAAAAATTTGATTTTTAAGTAATATTTTACAGCTTAGACCAGTGAAGCTGTGCAAGATTAATATCCTATCAAGCTTTAACCAGCGCTTCTGCCTGCTCACCCCACACATATCAACTGACACCGATCAAGCATGAGTAGAAGCTGTATCGAATAATCTGTCATGCAATCTGTCAAAGCCTCAATGTTGTTGTTGGGTCGTGATAAACCTCAAACACCTCATGGGTAACGTGCCAGCACGCTCCTTCTCTTCTTATGCTTTATGACTTTAAATTGATTTCTAAGCCTGTTGGTGGAAAAGTACACCACAAGGTGAACGATGGATGAAGAATGTAAGCCAGATGACGAATTCTTGGGTGATAAGCAGGTCTGGCAAACCTAAAGAGCTTATCACTAATATCCCTCATTTCAGAGTCATTACAAAATGGTGATGCAGTGAGGAGAATACTGAACAGCAGCTATCACTTTAATTGTATATGTTAAAATGTCCTCCACATATAGAGGAAGGGAACCAGGGACATGCATGAAGAACAAAGGGATGAAACATGAGAAACGGAATTGGATAAGTAAAGCTTAATTGTAAATTTAATTAAATTGAATGTGGCTCTTTATTCCAGATTGGGAGTAGAATATTAAAATTGTGAGCTGGACTAATTACAAGCCAGCTAAGTGGCATCATATAATCATAGAAGCTACTTCAGATATCTTCCACACAAAGTACTTACACAATAAACTCTTCAGCGTAATGAGATGCCTGGACTTGTTTCATTTGAATGCTTTCGCCCAAATTGAAATGTCTGCTTATAGCCTGGAAAGCAACGTAGCACGGCTGCAAATTGCAGAATTTGTTTTTTAGTTCTGGGACTAAAGAACAGCAAAAGCACCTATTACCATTCAAGTATTTAATTTGTGCAGACTGACAAAAACAACAAACTTTCACTGCCGATACTCCGCTGGCTTTTCTCAATAGTGGAGATTATGTAAATAGACTCCTGTGACTGCAGCATTTAAATAGGAATCTGTAATGTGGGGTGATAATGAGATCTCCACTTTCATTTAATAATTGATGCAATTTACAGTATGAATGCAGCAAATTACACTGTTTTCACTTTTGTCATATGTTTAATATTTTTCATAATAATGCAGTGGGATCTCACGAGATTCACACTCCAATCTAATGTTTTGATAAATTGTTTATTATATTTTTCTGTTTAGTGGTATTGTCGGTATTTTTTCTAAATCTCAAGTCATTTGACTTTTTAAATACCAAATACTGTAAAAAGAATAATTCCAACATACCACGAGGAACTGGAGTCAGGTTTGCAGTCAGAATCTATCATGATATTTAGCCCGCTTATTAAATAATTTTCTCTGACATATGCATGATTGATAAGTGACAACTGGCCTGAACTCTGGTCCTCTCTGTCTCCAGCGACTGTGGTGCTAACGGGACTGGAGCCCAATACAACGTACGAGGTTCGAGTGGCGGCTGTCAACGGGAAGGGTCAGGGAGAGTTCAGCCACACAGAGACCTTCCAGACTTTACCCATCCGTAAGTCTGATTCCCTGCTCCTTGCATCAAATCATTTTATGAGACATGAGCCCATCTACTCATTCCACTTTAACAGGGGACAGTACTGTTCTAACGGTAACATCCATTGAAATCCAGTCATAACCAGTTTAATTCATTATTATAATGGGCTTGTGGCACTTAAAGTGATTTAACTGTTAATTATTGGCACAACCTAGCAGTTAACAAATGACAACGTGCAGTAAATAGTTAAGTACTCTGCCCAAGGTACAAAAATGTCATACTTTTTATGAAATGTACAATAAATAGTGATAAAACATCTCATATAAAACAGCTATGGATTTTTTTTTTTACTGCCAGAAAAATATAAATTGACTGCTTTTATAAAATGAAATATAGACACGTGATAAAAAGCAAACATCTATTCTAAACATCACCACCTTGATGAAATGAGAACTACAGTATTTGCAATCTTATGAAACGTATACATGCTATTTTGGGATTGTTACAACCTCATATTCCAGTCATACGGTATGAATCAAGATTGTTGGAGCTTGGAATGGATCCTATCAAATGTGTGTCTTAATGTAAAACTGTTACATTAAAATTATATACTGCAGGGGGGTTTATGATGAGTATTTTATTTATTTTTGCACTCTGGCACAACAGGATTGCAGTAAATCCAGGCAAGGCCATAGACAAAGTGTTATTATATTATGCAGCAGTGCAGCTACTGAGAATGAATGTTGGAAAGAAGACCCAATTAGTAAAATACAGTGAATAATAAGAGCCTCCAGTCAGGATTACTTATAGCCAGGCAGTAGGAGTTGTCTTGTAATATGAATTTAATTCACCTTAAAACCTTCTCTCTTCTTGCACTGAATCCTTATCTCATATCTCATGTTGCCACCTGCTCTCCTCCTTGGAAATGCGCACACCCTCTCACAGAACAAACACACAAAACACAAAGACGCGTCCCGTGGATTTACATTCCTTGTCTTGTCTCCCCCAGGCGAGCCGAGTCCACCTGCGGTTCATGGGCAGCGAGGAATGGGCAAGGCCTACAGGTTGGGGTTGGTCAAGCAGGATGATGGAGGGATGCCCATTGTGGAGTATATAGTCAAGTACAAGACTGTGAGTAATTTAGAGCATTGTGAAGTTAAACATGGCTTCTGCAATCAGATCTGTGTTTTCTTAGAATAAACCCTAATTAAGTCTCAGCAAGAGCTTGACCTGAGTCAAGTTCAAGACAAAATGAGGAGAAAAAGAACAATAGAAATAGAACAACTTCCATTCAAGATGCTAAATGATGAGTCTTAACATCCAGAGGGATCAGTTTAGCCACTTTCAGAACCAAAACATGTCTAGATTAAAAAAGCAAAGCAAAGCATTAAAGCAAACATTACTTTATTACCCATGTTACCCATATAGTTTAAAAGATATGTGTATAATTTATTTATTTTCAACAAATCCCATCAAATTACCAGTGAGAGACTTAACAAGTCTGTGTAACCACAGCCCAACATACCTATATTATCAAACCATTAAACCACTGCCCTGTTGTGTGTGAACATGGGCATTGTAGTTTATTTTAATCCCACATAAGCTGTCCTGCTGCAACAAATACTTATTATTGCATCAAATGCATATTAATCCACAGCTGAGAGCAGCACTCGCCAAACATATGATTTATTCTCGTTTAAATAATGTTTGCCAAAGATTACAGTGCCCAGCTGTTTGAGGAAAGGACTTCTTTTTTTAAAGATGAAACCATACATGTGTGACCCATTTTCCTAAGATTTAAGTCTTAAGAAGGAAGCAGCGGGCTTGAGGCAGAGCACCATGGACATGTAATGAAGGACGTTGATGGTTTTGGTCTTAGATAGAATGTGTTGAAAATAACAAAAAAAGTGTGTGAGTGCAACATAATGTAGTTATTTTTTATTGTTTTGCTTAAAAAGAAGCACTGTTGATCATGAAACCTTTATAATAATGGTTATATATATATATATATATATATAATGGCTGCATTTTAAAAA
>OMLM01020798.1:60196-74289 GCA_900302695.1 Helostoma temminkii | reverse complement strand
AACTTACTAAGTTAACAAGCTACAATTTAAAGGAAGCATTTTCTTTCATTTTGAAGTACACAATTTTGTCTTGTGTAAAAAAGGGTAAAAAAACACTTAAACATCTCAAAACCGTTGGTGTCTCTTTGTGTTGACACACACAGGATGTGACACTGGGAATGCTTTTCCTCTCAGTAGAGTGTGTATGACTCACTGGTGTGATAGGTTCCTATTGACTAGCTTGAGTGGGTGCATTTGTGGCAAAATGAAAACATTCTGCGAGCGAATCTCTACTTTAAAATCCTTGTGTCACATACAATGCATGTTTTAAATCGGAGGACACAAACTCAGGCTTCACTCATCTATTTAAGTAGTTGATTTTTGTGCGTGAAATAGCAAAAAGCAGCTTAAGACTAGTGAAACCAGGGGCCAGAATAGATGGCACTCATACAACTCTCCACAGGACTAAGTGGATTTTAGCCGGTCCAAATCTCCTATCTACCCGCTTCATAATGTGTCCAAGCAGGCATTTCTCTGTCTCATTGAGAAAGTGACAGCAATTTAAAATAATACTGCTGCAGATGATAAGATTCTCTTGAAATAGGGACAGGATGTCAGGTTTTTAAGGCCAGTGCTCAGGGGAAATGCGGATGCTTCACACCCCAGTAATCTTATGGCCTAGTCTGGCATCAGAAACTGGTTGATCATGGAGGGATGTGCATAGAGTAGTCTATGTATATATACATTTACACACTGCATATTGACTTTTTAAAAGGCTATTTTGCACTATTCTTGGCCTTTCAACACTTAGATGAAAATGTGGCAGGTAGCCAACAAATGTTACTTTGCACATTTGGCATGTTTTCCATGTGCAGCTCTCAGCCGGACCCTTCAGTTTCCAATCCATTGTTTGCGGTCGGTGTCAAGCCGATGAGGCAGGACTGATGGAAACAAAGGATGATGTAAGGAAAGGGAAAAAGTAGTCACAATGGCACTAAATCGTTTCAGAGAACACGTGGGAACTCATGATGTACAACAGAGGATTACTCTTTTTTTCTTACCTATGTAATTGCATCTGCATGGGCTTTTCACAACTGCATCTCAATTTCTAATTGTAGTAACTCTCACAATCCCCAGATTAAAAACCACAAAGGGTAAGATGCTGTTTATCACATTAAACAACTTCCTCTCCTCTCCTTTGATGCCTGCAGACATAGATGAAATGTAGAGCATCGATTGAAGTTGTAATTTATTCAAGGGTAAGAGGACTATCTTTTTCTATTCTTTTTTTTTTTTTTAATCTACTCTGTCCTACCATTTTTCTCTCCTCTCAGGATAAAGAGGAACAGTGGATGACCAAGCTAGTTCCAGGAGCAAATGATTTTGCAATGCTTCAGCCATTGCAGTGGAACACAAGATACGAGGTGGAAATCACAGCGCGCAACGTCAAGGGTCTGTCGGAGCCAACCTTTTATCAGTTCTTCATGCCACAGAAACCTGACATCACAGGTAAAAGCACGATAAAGAAAAACTTTGTGTTTAATATCAATATACACACTTTTACTTTCCTTACCTACGTGTAGTTAGTATTGAATTCCCTTTTGAATTCCCCCTGAGGACATTTCTAAACTTTTATATTAAGCGTTGTGTAATTCCTGCCACTGGAAAATGTGATAGCATTGGGGATAACAAAAGCAAGAGAGCAAGATGTTGCAGTGAAGATAACGCAAGCCTCTGAACGCAGCAGGTCTTGTTGGCGTTTTGCTTTCTGGACAAATGAGGCCGGTGTCAATAAAGAAAACGGTGCCGGTGCCTCCCCTGCCGTGGATGTCTTCTTGAATGATTGTTGAATGGCATTTAAGTGTCATAGACCAGAGAGACACAACATTTTTCTGATGTAAATGTTGTAGCCCCACTAAAAATATCTATATGTCTTTATTTGGCGACTTACGTGCAGGTATAAGAAAAAGAGCCAAGGTGAAGTGGAAGCGAAATATTTATTGTTGTGAGCGAGAAGGACATCAGGCGCTGAATACCAAACGTGAAAAAGCAAATACCAGCCTGAAGAAAGAATATCTGAATAAAGTAATATTCAGGTGCAGCTCTATCAATCACTGCATCTTGCTTAAAAAATCACTCCTTGACTCAAATCTGGACACACACAACAAAAACAATCTTAGTTTGGATTCAGTGTGGGTTTACCATATAAAGCCAATTATTAATTCCATCGCCCATGGATGAACTGCAAACAGGTGCTGCGAATAGCTAATTTGACGTTATTTAAATAGTCCCAGTTTCTGTTTACAGCGAATGAAATACATAATATGATCATCTAAGGTTCCTCCTGGCCACACAGTACAACAAAGTGCTGTTAAAAGATAAAAATGTATTTTCACTAACAGGCACCAAGTGCTGCACGTAACGATGACCCAATCAACAAATAGTTCTTGTCGGAATTAGGCGAGACTGCAAATAAACAGAGAAAGGACTTTACATTCTGTACCAGATCAAGTCAAATTATGTATTTCTAATTCCTTCTTGTCACAGAAAAAGGAACGTATTGACAGAAGAATTAATCAGCAATTATTTTGACCAGGCGTTTCAGACAATTATCAACAACAAACATTCTGTGGCTCCAGCTCATACAGTATAAGGATTTTCTGCTGCTTTTCCCTTAAAAATTGTCTGTCAAACAAAACAAGATGCAAAAAATGGCTGTTTAGCTTCAGGGAACATGAGATAGGATTTAATAGACTCAAATATCAGCACATTAATTAATAAAGAAATGAATGTGAATGCAGTACGAGTGTCATAACCTTGGGGTTGATTCACTGTGGAAGTGTCCCAAGACCATTCAGGCGTACACAGTGTTGACGTCCACACTTAGGATTCATTTACACCTGTTTAAATAAACAGCACAAATGGTCCAATCACTCAAAGTTTTGCCTCAAACAAACCCAACAGACCACAAGTGAAAACACCCTCAGGCTGTAGTTTTGTTCTTTAAAATCTAATTCTTTTCTTTCTCCTGTTTACCCCGTGGTCTTCCCGTGGTGCTACTTTGCAATTCAGCCGCCGAACACAGCACAGACAGAGTGCTTCCGCATGGCCGGTCAAGCTCGTTTCTCACTTAGAAGACCAACACGTAGACAATCATACAAGCTACTACGCAAGACATGGACATGTTTTACAGCTCTCCGTCTTGTAATGTGATGTTACGTGACGCTGCGCTGCTTATGTCGAGCCCTGTGCTTAATGTTTCAGGAAAAAGCAGAAGCAGAAATTAGCAGAAAGCAAGTGCACACACATGGACAACAAAGCAAACGTTTTTGGGCACTGTTACGTTTTGAAGCTAGAACACACACAGTTGTTGAAATGGAAATGTTTTGCGCTCTACCCCCTCGCTTTCACAGTAGGAAAAAAAACAAAGGAAGCCTGTTACCACATCCATTTGTGCTGTTTTGGATCAAGCAAGTGTTTGCCTCTGTCATTACTGCACTAGCTAAATGGCCTGTGAGAGTGTGTGCTGCTTTTCAAATAGAAAACAAGACTGGGGGAACGGCAAGCTTAAGGCAGGTCACTTCGATTGGCTGTCCTGTCTTGTTAGCGAACAGCAGTGCATCGCGGGAAAGAGCCTGAGAGCGAGAAGGGAGACGTAGAGAAAGCGCTTTTCTCTTAATGTGTTTGTTTGAAGAAGAGTAGCAGCGCTGAGCTTTTTAGCTAAGGAGGCAATGAAGGAGTGTGTGGAGAGAGTGCTGTGCTGCACAAACAGAGCACACACCCAAGCATCACTCGCTCATTTGCTCAAACTTTTTCACAACTTTTCTGTCTGTCAAACACTCACAACTCTGCAATTACTGATTTTCAGCTCGTATCAATCCATTACCAATTTCCAGCTTAATAATAACAGTTTATGTTTGCTGCCTTTTCATTAAGTAAAGTTGTCAATCCTAATTTTTTTTTTCCCAAAACCATGTTCATTTATTTATGTAATCTGGGGAAGTCGTGCAGGTTAAACAGAAAAATGACTCACATTTTCTGCTACACTGAGTCAAATTGGATATTGAAGACGTCTGGTCAGTGTTAGCTCAATGAGCAATATTAGATGTGAAACATCTGCCAATCTCAATTTTTCCAATTCACTACCTCATTTTTCCTCCTGTTGTATAAAACACCCTCACATGCACGCTTGATGAAAGAATTTCCTTGGGTTTTTTTCCCAACACTGAAAAAATGTTCAGAGTATATAGGTGTCTACTATCCCTCACCAACAATTTCTCTTCTCAATTCTCTCAATATCCTGCAGATGGATAATACATAGGTATTATCCATCTGCAGGATATTGAGTTGGCAATTTCCTTTTTTTCCCCCCATCCTCATTTCTCCATCCTATTTTGGTTTGTAACAGGCTGCATAACCTTCTTCCCCTTATGCTCGCACAGAATCCTTTAAGGAAAATGCCATTGATTGCAGCGCTGCCCTTGGTTCCTTTTCAATTTATTCTTCTCCCTTCAAGTCTTTTTTTGCAAATCACAGCTTGCTTTTCACCTCCCAAATCACTGCAGTGTCCCCCTGCCCTCCCCAATTACAACATTGTGTCTCCAACAACGGCTTTTTTGCCTTGTCAACCCCTTGGCAACGCTCATCACGCCGCTTCATTGATGAAGACATTTTGCCTGGAACTATTATGTTCTGACCACAGGTCACATTTATATTAAGTGATCCAATATCTATAGATTCATTGTTATGTTTAGTTTAAGGCTGAAACAATATGTTCATACTAATAATACTTCTTGGTAGTTTAATGTGTAGTCATATTTTGTCAGTGTTATGTTTTGCAACCAAAATGTTAATCACCACATGTAATGGATAAAAAAAAATGAAGTAGCATAAAGTGAAAGTATCTTAATTTGGTAAATGAATGCAGGAAAACTTGTCCATGGTTCAAAGTAATTATGTCAATTTACTCAAGTGTTAAGCTTTATTATAATAGAAACATATTACTACTTATTACTCTTACTTTATACTTTTGCTCACCAGTATTTTCTCCCTATTTTATCCTGTTCAGTGCAGATTCTGATTGTATATATATAAAATATGGTGCACTGTTATTGACTAAACTATCCAGCAGCATTATGAAGCAGTGCACTGTGCTCATAATACTTCATTACTGTGAAAAACAAGGTGAAGTGGAGGACTCATGTCTAATACAGTGTGGTTTATCTTGTGGTGAGCTTTGTTTTGACTGCTGTATTTTCCTTGGCTCTTTCCTCTCCTTCCAGTCATGTGCCATGAAAAAAAGCCATGATTGAAACAGGCACCATAGATTTTCTTTGCAATAATCTCATCAAAGCACTTGAAGAAATAATCTGGAGGGGCTTCATTTCTCTCCTCAGAGCTCAAGTGAAACTTTTCCTGCAAGAGATGCCAAGAAATCAGAATTGGAAATGAGTACTTTTATAGCTGTCCACTACATTAATCAACTCCCTCATCAATTTTCATAATGAAAGTCATTATTTTTAAAGCAGTGTTGTGAAAGAAATGCTTGGCAGTTCATTTTGCTGTTTCCACTGTTTACAGTGGAGAAAGTCTCCTCGTCTACTATCCAGGATAGCTGAGGCATAAAATTTTGATTTGTCGTTACTGATTCAGTTAGATTCAACTTGTTGACTTTGCTACGTAGCTACTGCTGAATAAATTACCTGCAACATCAGTCAGTAAGGCAAGGTGCAGGTATTTATAACTAATTCTAGCACTTACAGATTGATATTCAGCAAATAAACTAGGAGGCTAAAACGAGCCTCGACAAGAAATTTATGGGTACAGTTATTTTGTCTTTACTTTTTAAGTGTCCACTTGAAAAGTGATGCCTTTATTGGACAGTGACAAAGTATTTTCTCCCCTCCTGAACTTTTATTCATCTTACTTAAATGCTTCATCAAACTAATTTTAATATTACACAAACAGCCGAGTAAATACAAACTGCAGTTTTTTATTTCATATATTAAGGGGAAAAGTTGGTCAAACCCGGCTGGACATTCTCCTTTAGGATTTTCTAGTTGAGCAGCAAATTCAAGGATTCATCAATTATGGCATCGCACTACCACCATCATGTTTGACTTCTTTTTATGAAATGCTGTGGCAGCTATGAGAGATTTAAGCTATGTAGACTTAACAGAATGCAGAAACAGAACTTATGTCTCATCGATTTATGGAATATTAGCAAAGGCCTTGGGAATAATCAAGATGTTTTTTTGGCAAACATGAGATAAGTGTTTGTCTTCTTTTTTAACATCAGCGGCTTTCACCTCAGAACTCTCCGATGGATGCCATTGATGCCCATAAAAAAAATCAGAAAGGGGCAAATACATCTTCACAGCACTCAAAACAAAAAGGCATCTGATCCTTAAAATATGTAACTGAACTTATTCTCAGATTAAATCAAAATGTGAATTCAAGATAATCCATCTGTGGAAAAAGCTTGGTAGTAAAGCAAACAACAGGGACTTTACCTTAAACATTACTTTAAATTCTATTAAATACATTTGTTTGGCTTAGATTTACTGGCATTACTACATCAGAGCATGTGCTTAACTTGTTCATTAATTGAACAAAGAAAAAATGATAATGTTTCTGAATAAGAGAAGTTCAGATCTGAAAAAGTCACAACCATATAAACATTTTATTATAAGCAAGACTGTACTATAACACGCAATTAAAATTTTGGCAAATTGGTGCCATCAAAGTTGTGCTGATTTAGCACAAGATGTTTGTATTTGCACTTTCCCTATATATGTGCAGACGGTCCTCTCTGGATACTTAAGAAAACCCTAAAAACCTAATTATTTTCAGGCAAGTTCTGGAATCTACTTCTTTTTTTTTAAGATTTAAGAACACATTTATGAGTCTTATTCACAGTGGACACATATAATAGTTTGAAATCCTCTTAAAAAGTATTTTTTTAAAAACGCTTTAAACTTTACCATAAAGTGCTGAACTTTACTGAAGACTAAACTTTACCATAAAGTGCTGAACTTTAATGAAGACATGAGAAGACTGACTCTACTCCAAGAAGACTTTTGTGGACATTGTATGAAGATTGAATAGTGACACCTTGCTGAACATCTGCTTTTTGTCTGAGGCATGGTTATAGAGTTGTAAAGTGCAGTTCATGCATTTAAATCTGTCTAGCTTTGCTGTTTAAACTTGAATTGAACTGCAAAGCTCAAGGTAGAGACACTCAAATTACACCCCTGAAATAGGTTGTAATCCCAGACAGCAGCAATTACAGAAAAGTGGACCAAATTTCTTTGAAGTCTTTTAAGGCTGATTGTTAAGGATGCCATATTCTTTTAAGTTAAGAGTAATTTGTCATAGTTTTTCATTTCTTCTACGCTAGATCTTGAGTGCTCTTAAGTTGCATCATGATTCGCCTGCTTCCTCCTTGGAAATGGACAGAAAGCAAGGACTCATCCCTCTCCTTCAAACTAGACAGTCTTTAATGATTATCTTTAATTCTCAGAGGGCCTCCTCAGACGCTTCAATGCTTCAGCACTGCTCATCACATCCCGAAGTGTGTACTTAGGAAGAATCCTCGATCACATCCACAAATGATTATTTTTATCGCCCTGGAGATTAGCACCTGCTACCTTCCTAATCAATGATTGCCCGTTCGGTTGTTATTAATCAAGTCACTTCCTCTCAGATCCAATCGAGGGGCAGTCAATCACCGCTCAGGCCTAATGAGTTTATATTGTCAAATTGAGATGTATATGAATTGCTTCAGGTGCCACACAAGCAGTTGGATAAGAACTGAATGATACAGCTAATGAGTCTATATATCAACAGGTAATGAGAAGACGACTGTAAAAGGGTTAATAGAGCAGGGAAATAAGAATTAATGGCCACCGCATCGCAACAATCATCAAATCTATTAGCTGCTTCATCATGTCCCTTTCAGCTTTTTGACTTGTGAAAACTTTTTTTTCTAAGAACTTTGAGGTGAACATGACGGCAACAAGTGGAATTCAGTTTGTAAGATTTAGCGGGTTTAGTAAGCACTAAAAATACTCATATCCTTTCTAAGCTGCTTTATTTTGATTGTAAAAATTGTATTTGCAATTTCAGCTTCGTATTATCATCATGTCTAATATTAGCTCAAAAGGAAAGAAAGTAATATACAGCAGCCTACTGTTTGTGAAGTCTCTAATAACCTTGAACAAACACAAGGCACATATCAATACAGTATAATCGAGAATGGTACATACAGTTTATTGCCTTTTTCCTTTTGCAAAATATGGCATAAATAAACCTACTCACTTCAAATCAATATGTAGTAAAAGCCATGCTCATCACCAGACCATACTTTTTCGAGGCAAAGTAAAATTTATTGTTGTCCCCAGTCCAAAGTACAGAAGCAGCGTCTGTGCCAAACAGAGCAGTGTTCTGCTGTCGGTGGATGTTTCTACTAGATTGACCTCCACCAGGAGAGCATGAAGTGAGGAATGCAGTAAGGACAGTTTTACAGACACAGGGGGAAAGCTGAGTCACCACAGTGGGCACAGACCTGGGCTCTTCCAGTGGAACAATGAACATGAACATCAGTGACTGTACCATCAAATTAACTGTCCTGTCTAATGGACACTAAACATTTGAATGAGTCGTGTGGCTGTGCCTTCACACCACTGTCCACTGAAGAAATCAGTAAATAAATAAATCCCGACTTTCTGTGATTTGACAAACATTTTAAAAAAAAAGATACACACTTGTCAGAAAGAGCTTTTATGTTTTTCTCCAAGATTCCACCATAATAGTGTCGCTCTCTATTAGTAACAAATCAGTTCTTCACACATTCCTTAGACCAGAGCAGTGGTTAGACACTGAGATGTTTTTAAGTTGATTATCTAACTCTCTCCTTTACAACTTGGTGTATAACTTGATAAATAAATAAGCCCACTATTCGTAGCCTAAGCTAATTTGTAATTCCTATTCCCAAACAGGTTTTAAAACGAAAGGAACCCCTAATAATTAATACTTAAAATCATATGCATGTGAAATTCCAGCTGAGAATAAAACATGCCTTTAAACAAAAGTTTCAAACTTTTTGTTTTATTATGGGACAAGATCAAATCCTCTTTTTTTGACCAGAACAACTGGACTTTTTGTAAAAAGGATTTGCTCACAGCTTTGGTTTTCACAGCCACTCTCGCCTCTTCCAGCTCCAGTACATCAGGGGAGCAGTGTTGCCTCCATAGAAATGACCTCTATACCTGTCATAGGCAGCTGTAGCTGTAGATGGTCACATCAGTACTTGTTGCAAATAGGTGAATACTGGAAATTACCAAACAATTTCACAACCCTACACATATTTATTGTATTTTATGCTCAAATTATGCAAAACACTACTGTATGAGCACATTCATCCTATAATTGGTTTCCTCACATTATAATAGTTTAGGTGTTGGAAGGAAACTTAAAATATTTTATATTTATACCCACACAAGCGTGTTACATTTCAATTTAAGCCTATTTCCGTGGTTTAACAAGGCATGTTGTTTATGTCTCAAAGAAAAATGCTGATAAAAAATTCTAAAACACCAAAATACTGAAAGCAGCAAAGGCAAACTTGAAACCCTTCCTTTCATTTTATTTCTGTAGTAATCTCTGCGTGTATAGTTCTCAATTCCCAAAGTCAGAAAAGCACCAGGGCAGTCAACAAGAAACCTTGAATTTTTACACTGTACACATAGAAACATATTTTTTCATTTAAACGAAGGTTCTGGCTCTTAATAACCTATTGAGAATCTTTTCTGTACAGGAATGTACTAGACAGGAGAAGGTGACACAGTTTACTTTTTATATTTTCAGAAGCAATAAAACTTCATTCAAAGTCCAACTCACATTTGTTATAACACTAATTAAACCTGTATGTTTCTTAACAACATGTTATGTCAATCTCATCTTCTGCATGTTATGTTTATACAGCAGATACATTTTGAAGGAAATATAATTGAGACCAGGTTGCTTTTCTATCCACAAAGCAAACATTTAGTTTGTTAAAAACATTTGTTTTTATATTATTACATTATGTTTCTTTATTCAGTATTTCCCATCAGCCCATGACCTCTGCAGAATAAATGTCACAGAAACAAAGAAGTCCATAAATGGGTCAAACTCGATAATAACAGCGGAACAGAAGACCGAACAATGTGGACATTTTTAGACAGTAGAGATTTCAGACAAAAGAAATGCTGAATGAGAAACTGCATTGACTTACACAGTTAATGGAACAGAGGCCAGTCTGGACTTGACATCAAGATGTCAGCTCTCTATTGTATCCCTGCAGACTTCATGCTAAAGCAACGTTAAATGAACAGTGATGTTTTTTTTGTGCTAGATTTAATCCAGAACACAAAACAAAAGCAACACACTTAGGAATCAGAAATCATAAGAATATTGTTGTGAATGTTACAGAAAACACAGTGACATTTAAGGAAATATTTTATTCAGAAAAATGCAACATTTATTTAAAAAAAACAGTACAATCAGAACATGCAATACACCTGGGGAAAAACATTTACAAAGCAGATAACATAACATTTTAGAAAGCATTTAAATGTCACCGTGGTGTTGTCTAAAATTACCTATAAACTGGTGCCATATGTGTTTCTTCTATTTTGTAAATGTACCTCATTCACTGTTGCTGTGTTTGCATGTCAGGGCCGCCATACTGTTTCCATCACCTGTCTAAATTGTGCATATATATATATATATATTAGATGTACTTTCAAGCATTATCCTCAATGGTATTTATTTATATGTATTTCACCGTATCTCAAACTCATTTTCTAAATTACTTCCAAACTTGGGAATCAGTCTAATGGCATGTCTGGCAAACTGGCTACAGGAAAACAAGCATGTGCCGTATCAATTCAACCTCAAACTGTGAAGTAATACTCCTTATCGGATGAAAGACTGATGTTTATGCATTTCAGTCTTTCGGTTTAAGCTTTTTCTGCCATCCCAGAAAATTACATTTTAATAAAATCTTTTTCCAGATGCTCTCAAATAGTTTGGGCATTCCTTCAAATGAAAAGATTTTTATTACTTTTCAATTTGGAAGTAAATGGCTGCACTTTAACTTTTTAATGTAGGGGTTTTTTTTGCAAACATTGGACTCACTGGATCAAAACCGCTGCCATTTTGTGGTTCGCTGTTTGATTAACTAGCCGTTTCAGGGTATATATAAAGAATGTTCAATTATTATAAGGAGATAGGGGCTTTATGTGATGTAAAATGTAAACACTGATATGAAACCTTGAGGCCACGGCAGTGTTTGATGAAAACTTATTTCTTAAACAATGGACCATTATCTGCTTTCTCTTCTGGAATAAAGGGATGCTGTAGAAGAGGTGTTGTTTACCATCCCTGAATCTGTGGCTTTAGCAGCCAGATTAACTCAGATAAACCTCCAAAAGGTGAAATTCAAAACAGCAGCCTGCGGCAGTGAGAAAATATTGATCCAGCCTACAAGTTTCAATTCCACTTCCCTAGATTCATGAAGACACAAAGTGCTTTAATTAGAATTTGCCACAAGGTTTTCTCTGGCTCTCTAGCTTTGACTCACTGCCAGTCTCCATTGTCTGCAGTCTCGGCTCTGAGTCAAAAACAAAGTGACCGACGCGAGCGTCATCTGGGTTGCGACACGCAGTAAAAACTTCAAATGCAGTGCACGAGTATGAGAACAACACATTTTGCTGCACTCTGGATTTGAAACGAAACAAGCACCGTAAGGTTCTTGGCTTTAAAGTGTTTTCAGCTGAGACCATGCAGGAATAATTACTGTATCACTGTGGTATTGCACTGCACGGAAAATATGACACCTTCAACTACCTATAAAGCTACACACAGTCTTAAACCTCATAGCCTTTGCTTCAAATTCAATGTGCTGGATTAGAATACTAAAAACTAGAATTAGCACACAGTAGAATACAGTTTACAGTACTTCAAAGTACTATAATTCACAATCAGAATCAGTTTCAGTGACTAAAATGGTTGTGATGTCTCTTCTACTTCTTTAAGAATCAACCAATTTTTGCATACAGACCTGATGAAGACGTATGTTAAATGAAATATCTGCTTCTATTTGACTTGTAGTCGTGATGAAATCATGAAGTAACTAAGTCCATCATTAGGTCAGGTGGTGAAAGAGAACCAAAACATAACGTGCACAATCGCAAATGTGGTAGAACTAAATTTTCTCTCATGTTCTGTTTTGTATGCACACTTGTTACAAAGTTAGACTCTGTAACCGCAGTGGTGTTATGATCTTGCAGTGTGTAGTTTGTCAGAGTTTAGTGAGGATTCAATTGGAAGCTGAATCTCCTCCTTCGAGGGTAAAACACATTTTCGTTCTGTAAAAGCAAATTTACCCTAATCTCAAATATACAGTCTCCAGGTGAGAATGTTGGAAGCTGACTGAAGACACCTCCTACATTCAGCTCACGTTTACATTTTGCCAATAGGAGAGAGGAGACAGAACAGAGAAAACTCTGGCTGTTTTCAGTCCTTCTGGGATTTTTTTACTCGGAGGTGCCAGACGTCACCTCTCAGCCATCTTCATATTAATGTCTGATCCCTGTTTTTAAACTTTCAGACTACTGAACATCCAAATGAAAGCATCTTGAGTAGGAAAGTTCATTCACTCGCACTCCTCCATTTCTGATTACTCCTGGCAAGGTCTGACCTCCAGCTGTCAGCACCGATCCTACAGTAGATGTTCAGCTTGCTCAACCCCAGGATCACTTAAGGGCACAACTCTATTCAACCTCTCTTTACTGCGTTTTTTTCATTACTTTCAATTAAAAGCAGGCCCTGCTGCTCATTCCCGACTGAGCTGAGCCTTGATGTGTTTTAGAGCTCATACTGCTGACCGCTATGAAAGAAACTATTCTTTACTCTCAGCTTTTAGCTGAAAAGTCCTACTTTGCCTCCCATGTGAATCTGGTTAGTGCTGCAAGCTACGAAATAAGAAGTGCCTGGTGGACTCAACGGCTGAAGCATCAGTATGGTAATGCTGACACTTGAGTTGCAATGTGGTACGATGAACTGAAGTATGTGCAGTAAGTTCTGCACCTGTGGAAACAGAAATGTTTGCCACATTATATAAAGGAGGTGCAGTAGCAGGGCCTGTTGTGGAGTTTCAGGCTGATAAAATGCTCATGAATCAAAAGATTAGTTTTCAAACAAACAGGAACCTGCAAAGCTTCTGATAATCCAAATAAATCACCAAGTAAAGCCTTTCCCGCCTGTTTTTGAGTGCCGTAGATCTCCTTTTCCTCTTTTATTTGAGTATTTCAAACTTACCTTGTATAAAAAAAACATTGTAAGGCTGAAATTGTTACGATACGAAGGAGATTAGGTGGATTCACGCTAATAATCATCATCCTCCACTGAGGATTTGGTGGAGTCGAGGCATTGTGGATTACCATTTATCTACATGTTGGAAACTATTCAACTGGCTCCACGGGAATTCAGTGACCTTCAAGTGGTTTTGAAAGTAACCATGATAAAGTTTTTTCCGAGGCGTGTGTGCTGTTGTTTGGTTTTTAGTTTCCTACACTTACAGTAGCGTAACATCTTCCACATATAGATGTAAGGAGGGTGCAGCAAGCGGCAGACACGCAGCCAAAGGTCAGGCCTCAATTCAGCAGGCGTCCGAACCTGCAGACACGTCCTTGAGCGAGGCGATGAATCTTCACCAGCTCCACTGATGCTGCACCACACCTGACCTCTGTGTGTGTTTTAGAGTGCAGAAGATGCGCAGAACCAAAATTGTTAACAGTGCTTCCTTCTTTTTGTGTGTGTCATGTGTCTGTGTGTGTGTGTTTCACTGCCTTAGCAGAATCCCTGTTCAGCGGCCTTGGCCTGGGGGCGGTGGTGGGCCTCGGCCTGGGAGCGCTGCTGCTGCTCCTCGTGCTGGTGGACGTCAGCTGCTTCTTCCTGCGTCACTGCGGTCTGCTGATGTGCATCACACGCACACTGTGCAGCAAGAAAACAGCCACCAGCGGCAAGGGCAAAGAAATAGAGGAGGGCAAGGCTGCCTACCTGTGAGT
>OMLM01020798.1:30825-51842 GCA_900302695.1 Helostoma temminkii | reverse complement strand
CCATGTGTTTCTTCTTCTTCTTCTTTTTTTTTTTTTTTTTCGACTGCAGGAAACTACCGCTGAAGGAAGAAAATGGAAAAGAGTCTCTCAAGCCGGATACCATTGAAATCAAAGTGCACAGTGACAACAGCATCCACACAAAGCCCGACGACAGCAAAGCGTAAAAGGGTCGGCCCGCTCGCCACCAAAAGAACATTCGGATCACGAGACCAAAACCCAGAGAAACTACAACACTGGAAAATAGTGGAGTAAAATACCATTATCTGTTTATAACAATGCCCCAGTGAAAGGCATGTGTACATACGAATAATAGAGAGAAAATAGAAAGGAAGAGTGTCAACCTTTTAGACACCCCGAGTGATAAATATATCATGTTCTTTCAAACATGACATCAGTGGAAAGCTATTGTTGATCAATGATTGTATATTACTGTATTTTCTGCTTTTATTTGTCTTACTTTTTTTTTTTTTTTTTAACAACACACCACACTTTCATCATTCATGCGGGTGAAAGGCATCAGGTATGAATCACATCTCTGACCCCACTTCTGTGGCTTCGCACCACTAATGTTCTGTTGTTTATTTTGTTACAGCGAAAGCACGAGCAAAGCCTCGCTGCAGATTTAAAAAATCGCCTGTTTCCATGCCTGAGTGTTACACTACAACAACCCTGTTATGCCTTTAAGAGCTGGGAAAGGTGTTTGTCTAATGAGAGGCCAATGCTGTACCATTGTGTTCAAAGCTAGGCCTCAATAACAGCAGGTAAACCACTTTTAATGAGGAAAATATGACCCACGGGTTCTTGCTGTGGTAATGTGTGGTATCAAACAGGACCTAAGTATGAAATATTAAGAGGCGAGCATAAAAATGTGAAGGGCTGTTGTGGATCATAACTTGTGTTGCAGGAAAACAAACCTAAAAAATCCTGACAAAAAGAATGTGTTACAGTCTAGAGAGTATACAGTATAATACCGCACATGTGCATTGATGTCACTGTTAGCTAAGCCTTTAACATTGACGCTGAATATTGCTCTTCAGCTGCCTCTTTCTCTAACAATGTGTGCATAAGTATGTTTTATTCATCCGTGTTCAAACACAGCAAACCGAGGTCAACTGCAATGCGATTTATGCTAGAAAAAACAAAAAAAAAAAGATGCAATGCGTCCCCACAAATGGCCTGAATGGTGTCATGTGATCATCATTATGTGGAAAAGCAGGGCACAAGGCATGGGAACAAACGCTGAAGAAGAATAAACTACACGTGTCGTGTATGTTTTTTATGGTAAACATCGATTTCTGTATTCATTCCCGTGTCGGATCTGTTCGTTTAAAGCTTTGTTTCTTTCTCGGTCTGATCACTGTTCTCTCTGATGTTGTCATGTGTTGTACATAGGTGAAAAAAAAAAGGATATTTTACAAAGCTTTTATGTAAATATACCCTAAAGGATGTGTCTTTTTTCAAACAGGCTTGGCTTTTTTTGTGAACGCTCCTCAGATGAAAAGCTGTTTTTTTTTCTTTTCTTCTTTTTCTTTTGTTGTGTTTTGGTCCAAAGTTCAGTGATGGTGTAATAAAGCTTTTTTTTTTAGTCATTTGCTTTCCCGTAAGAAAATCCATGCCCTACTGTTTCACGGCATTTCAATGGAGGCAGTAATTACGGCATTAGAGTGCCTTCTCTTTTTGTTTTCCTCCCAACTTGTGGCCCAATGCCGCTGCAGCAACGTGCAACATGAAATTAATTCTCGATCACAACTTTGCTGCAGTTTTGCCACAGAATGTGTCCGGAAATTGAATTATAGTGTGGTGCTGTGAATTCTGGGAAATGTAGTCTTAGGATTGTGGGTTGTAGTCAACGTCACTGGGCAGATGTATAACTACCTAGTACAACTAAATGTCAGGTTGATGCCGTAACTCTTGAGTACAAAGTGCAGTGATGGGCTGCAGAAATCCCATGTAATGCATCAGCGTGCGCGTGTGTGTGTGTGTGTTCATAAATGTATGGGTGGGTGAATACACTTGTGACTTGTGTACACGGTCGCACGTGTGTCTGTCGAATGTATCTATTTGTGAGAAAATGCGTGTGTGCCCATTTTGCTTTTTCACAATAAAAGTCTCCCAATTACAACTAATATTCAAAAGTAAGAGTGAGGAAGAGCTTAAGATGTTGTTTATTTTGTTATAATTTATGTGTTATTTTTGTTAACTATTTATATTCGATAACATGTGTTAATATGTAAACTTTCCAGCTCCATGATGCATTATACAGCTCTGCAAGTGATATAGGTAAACGTCGACCACGCGCCAAGTATGAATGTCCAAGTGGTTTGAGCGCACAAGTGTTTCGCTTTGAGTGTGGAGTGAGTTGGCGAGAGCCCTCATGCTGAGTTTCAGAGTGTGCTCTGATAGGTAAAGCCTGATTATGTAGTTCTCAACAGTGATTAATTCCCCAGGCTGCAGCACTCCACGCATGTGTCTGCGAGCTCCCCTGCCACCGCCGCCCCCTCGCCACTGTTCCCTGCCTCTCAGACTCCATTGGTTTTTATCTCAGACCTCGTAGCGCTGGCTTTGTTTCCTCACAGCAAGCCCTTGTACCTGCATATCTCAAATGGATGGTCCTGCCATGGAGTGGTTCCACTGCCGGTTACGATGACTGTAAATATGGGAGCACAGTGCCTGGAGGCTATACGATTTGTACATGTTCTTTTGTATTTGAATATGAGTGTAAATCCCCCTCCCTCCTTCTCCTCGCCTTTCCTTTCCCCTCCTCTCCTTCGTCCTCCGTCTCCTCCATCCTTTTTCTGTAGGGGGTAAACAGGTGTGTTTGAGCTCAGTGTACAGTATGTGTCCTTTATGTCCCCATGCTCCCTGTGTCCCTTGGACTGTGCCCACTGAGTGTGCTTTGTGCAGGAGGTGGGAACTATTGGTGTCTCTCTGTACGTACCTGTGGAACACTTGTGACTCCTGTCATTTGCCGCTGTAAATAAACATGTCCTGGTAGAAGAGAGTGACGTGCTGTCATTTATGTGGTTTCATTCTTACCTTTTTACTGGTTCTCTGGCTTCTAACTGGGTGTCCTGAAGCTGGCAGATTTAAGAGAATAGTGTAATACTTTTTAGTTTACAGTACTGCTGTAGCTTACACACAGAAAGAAGTCAGGGTGAAGACAAGAATAAGAGCTTCTGTGTATAACCTGTAAAGCTCTAAGACAAATGATTCACACTTCATTCTTTAAATTTGGGACAGTTTTTATGATTTACATCCATTTACAGTAATTGAAATATGTGTGTAAAGCCACAGTCCACCATCCTGAGCATTCAGCTGACCACCACGGGGGAACAAGATGTCGTAGCTACCGATCCTGAGTGAACATTTCATTATAATCCTCTGCACTGTAACGGGCTGTGCTTTAGTCCGGTGCAATTGTGCAAGATAAAAGTGTGCTACTCCACAATGACCCAACTTTAATAGCTTTTAATTTATTGCAATTGAAGTCGGCAGAGCTAATTTTTCTGAGTGTTATTTTCATCAAGGTCGTTCCTAAACCTCTAATGCTCACGTTTGAAATGGTCAAGTTGCATCTTGATGTGGCCTCCTTTCCTTGAAACAGAAGAAGCACCTTAAGGCTGAGAAGCTCTGCTCAAAGGAGGAATTAAAACAATTCTTATTGGCATGGAGCTACAGTGTTCCCTGACAAAGCTGCCCCCTCTTCACTGCTCATTTGAAGTCAGCAGATAACGTTTCTCAGACGTTTCCCTCCCACGTGAGGGAGGGAGGGAAGCAGCAGGCTGCCTGTTGGATCCTGGCTGCGAGGGCCTCTGTTAACAAACTTCAACTTCATCTCCCACAGGGGCTCAAAGGAAGTCTGCACATCAAACACCGAGTCTCATTTGGACTGAAGAGACGCAGAGAGGAGTGATATCGGTCTCTAAGAAGGGTGGGCACTGGGTGGAAGTGAGTTGAACAATCACGAAAAGAAGAAAAGACATTAAAATCATTAGCCAGGTGTTTACTTTTTTCACCGAACAGGAAGTTAGACAACACATGCAGCACGGACTGAAGTCACATACCACATGAAAGATACCACTGTAAGCCTTAAGGTAATATTTCTCCCCTAATCTTTCCATTTGCAGAGAATCCCATGATACTGTGCACTGACAGCACCATAATCCCAACTATGAGAGAAGTTTGGGAAGTCTGGGAGCATATCTACCCGCCATTGTTGAAGTTTTCCCTCTAATACGCCCACACACACCTAAATGCCTCCTCCTGTCACACGCTTGTGCGTAGAATTCCACGGTGAGACACACACACAATCCAATTTCTGAAAATTTGCCAATATGTGAGGGAGTGGAGCTTCCATCTGGGCAAATCCAGCAGAGAGCTTTTTGGCAGGTACAACCCTCCACTTTCTTAATCTGCTTGATTTCAGACTCTCCCAGCAGAGGTCTGACTCTCCTCTGGTTTGACAGGCGAGGAGATGGGAAGCAGCAGGTATGTGTGTGTGTGTGTGAACTGGAAATTGCAGTGACTAATTCTAATTCAAGAACCATTATAAAAAAAAATCAGTCATGGTAGAAAAGTATACTGACACTTGCACAAATCGAAGTTCAGGTATACATGAAGCAAACTCACAGAAACGACTAATAATACACTGATTCATCGCATTAGTTTTCAACAGCAATGCACAGAGAGAGTCATAACGTACTCTATGCTTTTATCCTTGCACAAATATCCACTTAAACAAGCCAGTGTCACTTTAAAATCTATAAAGTATGCATTGAGAAAAAAAGATTGCTCAAAGATTGAAAAAGTTCTTTAAACTGACTAAGCAGAGGGAAGAAGAGAGGAGAGATGAGTACAAGGGAAGTAAGAGCTGATAAACAAACGAGCTAGCTAGCAGACTGTAAATTAGCATAAAACCCCAGTCAGTAGTGTTAGCTGTGTTCAGCGTGTTGAGACGACTCCACACAGGGTTGATGTGCACAATGGCACAAGCCGGGCGTCGCCATCTTGTTGTCTTAACAGCTGAGGAAGAACTCAGAACTCAGTCAGTGTAAAAATAACTGTTCTGAATTGTTCTGAAGCTGCAATTATTAATCATTCTGCTAATGTAAAAGGATTAGCCCTTTCATGCTAAAGGTTAAATGAAATATTTTCATAAAGATTACAATGTTCGCCTTTCCAAGTACTTGTTGTAGTGTAGTGGTCTGAGTAGGGCAAGACCAGGGGGGCTGTGCCCCAGTGTGGCTTTATGTCTAGCATCGCCCCTGGTATACAGTGTACAAAGTTGTGACGGTGATGGTTGCCAAGTACTTTAGGTAACTGAATCGTTGTATCCTGTTAGTTTATGGGAAGCAGATGAAGCCTGTGATTTGCAATTAAGGCTTAAGTTCGGGCACCTGTTCACCTATTAAGGCCATTTTTTCTTTTTCTTTTTTCTTTTTTACAAATTAAGCACACAATCTTGTAATAGGTGACTGCGTTTGTCTAAACAAACAGATGGTAATAGATTGATGAAATGTTATTGATGGTTAAACCTGCATACAATACAGAGAAATCCTGTTGTCTGTGAAGACCAATTAAGGCGATTAATCAGCCTCAGTGACAGGACAGCTAGGGGGGTACAGTGCCTTGCCCAGGGACACTTCAACATACAAAGAAAGGCAGACCTTGGATGCTGTGGTCAGTGGGAAACCACTCCACCAAATGATCCACAGGTGTTGGCCAATTTGTGTCTTACGAGGAAATGAACTGACTTTCATGCATTTTGAGTGGTCATAGTAGGAAAACACAGGTGTAGCTGACAGCTTAATTAATGGCAGTGTCCCTCTAAGCTGTTTCAGTCAGCAGGCGTGCACATCACCCGGATCCTGAACATGGCTCAGATAAATGGAACCACAATAATCATTATCAGTTACACTACACCTGTGCTTTTCCTGCTTTGACATGTCAAAACGTCTGCTGTGAAAAAGTCTCTGCTGCATGAACAAGCGTCGCCATGTGAAGGATGACAGGACGTCTTTCCACGGTCGTTTTAGGTAAGAGCAAAATGACACTTAGTTAGCAGATTAATTTAAGACGGATGTTGTTTTGACAGATTATGTGATAAAACACAGACTGGGTGCTGAGTCACGTTGCAAGTGAAGCAGCACGACGGAGGATGTGTGAAGAAGGGTGGACACGAACATTTTAAGTAGATGCTGAGAGCAGAGCGAGATTTCCATGAAGAGTTGAAAAGTTGGACACACTTGGAAGCGCGCCACATTTCTGCAAACAGAAGATGTTTGACTTTTCAGAAGCTTCTTGTAGCTGAAAATGAGGGACATTTCCCTTCAGTATTCCTATTGTAAGCACTCCTGTCAGTAAGCTCAGCAAAGAAGCATCACTTAGCATTTCTATGAAAGCCATTACATGCCCACATCCTTATTCATTTGGAGCTACAGCTGAATATGCCGTAGCATGACTTCTCCCGCATTCACATCTGTCAGACTCGATGTAACCCTATTAAAAGGTGCAAAGAGGAGCCACTGGGCAGAGACTTTTAACATCTTCAAGAACTTGCTGACTTATGTTTTATAAATTCAAGATGAGGTCATGCCACCCGCCGAAGCTCATTAAATTGGCTTTTACTGTGGCTCACACAGAAAACGTAACAACAGGGAGCACATAAGTGGAAACATAAATTTCTGAAGAATAAAATGAAGCTGCACAATCTTTATTTTCCTTATTAGAAGGAGCTAAACATCAAGCGATAAAACGGTCCTCATGCTGTCTCTGCCCCAACAAGTGAGCTCCGGAGGAAACTGAGACACAATCCAGATGACAAATGAGAGCTTTATGGCTGTTCGCACTGCAGGCCCTGTGTTCAAGGACACACCGGGAGGATTTTCCAAGGGAATAGGCCTAAATTACTAAGGGTTGTAACTCTTTCGAAGTGATGCAGTGCCTTAAAAGAGAAACATGAGGTGTGTTATTCCCCACAGACATCGATAAATACATTAAGATGGAAATCGCGCTGGTCACTTTATCTCGAGGCCCTTTGATTATAAAGCTGTAGGAGACAATGAGAGTGAGCGTATTCATATAAGCTGAGCTGTGAAACATCTTTTCCTGCTTGGTGAAAAGCCGCTTGCTTGTACAACAGAGGAACTGGCGTGAATTTCTTTACTCGGAATCGGTGAAAGGATTTCACGCCAACAATTGACCATTAGGCGGTAATACTTCTAAATTATAATGTTACGCAGTTAAAAGCAGTCTGTCGTGATAATGTTCATTTACAGCTCTGTCAGTTCAAATGTGACTGCTGCAGGTGTGGTTGTGCTGTTTCTTCTCTTTCTGAGTAAAAATAAAAAAGGGAATATTATGCTACCACTTTAAATAATGCTACAAATCTTTGTATGCTTAGAAACTTGCCGCTGGGTGAGTTTAAAGTAAGAATTAATCCTCGGATAATCTAACACAATTAGACATCACCAATTACTGATGCTTAGTTCATTATTTTACAATCATATTTACTCAGCTTTTGTAACAGCTGTGCTGGAAATATAGTGAGGTGGCTACGATATTAAAGTGAATAGTGAAACAACAGCAAATATTAAATTAATCCAGAGATGCAAAGCACAGTATAGTAACTTTATCAAGACTACTGAGCAGCCATAGTGCTTTTTTATGACTATGATAGCGGCGAGTATTTGTGCAGAGCATTATCAAAATCCATTATGGAAGTTATCTGTATTTCAAAAAGCAAAATTGCAAGGTAGAGTGAGTAATTAAGTTCTTTTTCTTAGCAGGCAGATAACAAGGCCATATCCAAACATCTTGTTCCAACATCAACTTTAAAAGCAGGCTTCTTTTGAAAAGCTGGTGCAGTGGGACTTAAAAACCAGTGGGACTTCATGTGGTAAATAAATTGTCTTTTCTACTGGCTCTATCTATCTTGTGACACCTGGGTATTAGTTCAGCCTGTGGCCTTGTAGCTTAGTAGCTAATTTAGAGCCAGCTGACATAACAGCACTACGACAATACTGCACGCAGTTCATATTGTTTTCACCATAAAAATACTTTCTTAAATTTAAATTTCACTAAGATTTACTCATCTCTAAATTCCTAATTAACTACAAAGCTTGATTAAGTACAGCTAATGTCGGCTAAGCGCCGTAATCCGTTGCTTTTGGGATTAATGAACTAGCACATGTGAAAATCATGTGCATCTTTTCTTTTGTTTTGTTTTTTTGGAACTGAAAAACTGCTGTAATTTAAGTCTTGGTGAGTGTTTTGTGCCCAGACTTAAAAAAAGAAAACAGTAATTTTGTTATATTTACAGTTTTTTTTTTTTTCCAGGAGATGCCACGACAGAGCCAGAACAGGAGGAGATTCAACCTCAGAGCTGAGATGATACTTTCATCCCAATTAACCACAACATGCTGCACCGAAAGACCTCAAGGTACGAGTCCCCACACTTAATGCGTCACTTGTGGAAGTTACAGAGAGCTGTTGCTGACTTCTCGGTGAATTTTAACCTCTGCAATCTGTGAAAAACACAAAGCAGAGAACACTTTCTTTTTGTGTAATTAGATGTATTTTATTTGGTTCATTTTAAGCTCTCCACTGCTGTTTATCACTATGTGGTGGTGAGTTAACCCACCATTTTGATATAGAGAAACTGTTATTTGTACAGTATTACAGCAACATTATACAGATCCATGATTTTAATTACACCACACGAAAACCAGTAGACTCAATGCCCCTTAAAGTACTAAATGGAGCAGATCTACAGTAACTGATTTGGGTGCATAAAATAAGACCTCTGCTGAAGCCATCCAACATACATTTCTCTTTTATACATTTTGCTGATGTAGCGCTTTAGTGTTTTGCCCAGGAACACTTAAAACCCAGTGGATGTTGGGAGGGGGGAGTTTGACATGTGAGCTTTCAATTATGATGCTATCTTTTTAGCGCTGAGCCACCCTGCTAAGCATTTTCTTTGGCCACATATCAGCAGAGCATGTGTTACAGTGTCCCTTAAAGCCTATATAGATTATTAGCATTTGCAGAAAGCACCATGCATAACTGAGAAAGAGCCTAAGGATACAAATTTCAACCAATAATTGAGTGCATAGGAGGGTAAATGTCAAACTATTTGCAAGGCATTCGTGAGCTGTGGTATTCTTCTCTATTAGCCTAATGTGCCAGAGTTACTCCTCTCGGCTTTGTGCAAATTCATATTGGATTTTTATTAAAACTGAAACCAACAGTAATAGATGTGCCTCTGGGGTAGCTTTAAAAATCAATTTGCTAAACAGTACAAAATTACCCTCGTAATTGTCTCCTTGGACCGCATTATCCGGCGAAGGTGATTCTCATTCGAATGCAAGTAAACTTCGCCTCGTCGACCAAGTCATTGCCTCACTTTCGAGTCTTGAGCCATGCGTTCCCTCATTACCGTATCAACCCACACAGACAAACGGGATCCTTCCCACGCCACTGACGGGGAAACTCAGAAAGCAGATCCTGTCTGTCAAATGGCCCTCCGGCGATTCCTGCTGCTAATGAAGTGAAATATTCTGGCATCTGAATCTGAAATAGAGCTGTATATTTGGACACATGAATATGAATACAATCAGCTAGACTTGGCTCATTAATGGAGCAGGGAGAGCAACCAGCAGACAGGATTAATTAATTACAGAGTGACATTTATGGATAATAACCTTCTGGTGGATATCACGGCTGATGAATATGCATCAGACTATCAAAGGGGAAGCATCCAGCCAAGATGAAATATCTATATTCAGATCCATGTTAGGGTCACTGCTGCGTCGTCTGAATCAGCAACACATAGTGATTTCGGAGCGTGTGATGCTTTGAATGATTTTTCACAGCTCGCCCTGTGATGGGAAAACGTAACTGCAATCATGGAGGTCTGTTCTGTGCTGATATTCGAGGTGAAATGAGACGGTGGAATTTCACCACACAGCTGAAGCGGGAATATTCTGGTGGAAGAGCTGGATCAACTGTAAACCGTGGTGCTGTTTGTCTCTCAGGTTCAGTGTTTAGTGGAGTAGTTTTTGGTGTCAAGGTGAAAAAAACTAAAGATCAGACGAGTGCAGTGACATTAAAGGACTGGTGTTATTATTTTCTATCTTGTCTCTAGAGCTTGTCATAGATCTTGACAAATGCGTGTACTGTGGTTTGGTGATATTTTGCTGTACAGTGTCTGCTGAGATACAGTTAAAATCCCTGGGTGTGTTAGTCCATTGTGAGCTATGCTTTCAGTAAATGAGCCGACTGTTTAATGGGCAATATAGGATTTACATTGTTTTAACGTGACGTGTGTGTACATTAGTCAAAGTCTGACATTTCCTTGTGTTACCTATGTCTATACATGGTAAATCTCACACTACTAATTTGTCATAATGTTTAGCTAAAACAGCATATTCACCATCACAGTCCTACACATTGCAAATGTGACAATGCATATTTAACACACATTCAGACAGTGTCTATATGGGAACCATTAGAAAAGTGTTAAATTAACAGTTTTAAAAGAGTTATTTCAACCATTCACACTCTCACCTATAAGCAATTCAGAGTGCCCAGTTAACCTGACCGCATGTGTTTGGAAGCTTTGGAGGAAGCTGGAGTACCCGGAGACACACAGGGAGAACATGCAAACTCCACACAGATTGAACCTGGGAATCAAACCCAGGCCCTACTTGCTGTGAGGCGACAGTGCAAACCACTGCATTACCGTGCCGCCCTACTTCAAACTCTCAGTGTAAAATTTTAAAACCACAACAGATGACAAATACACCAAAGTTTACTTGTTACAGACACTTGGATTAACACCAATAAGAGTTAAAACGTTCAGTCTGCTAGTGTACCCGTGAAACACAATCTGTATTTTTTTCTAACAAGGAATGAAATTTGACTAAGCAACATTGCCTTATTAAGCTGTCACCTATCAAGGCTTTATAAAGTATGATGGAGTAGTTGCACACATTGCTACTTCCACTACATGACATTTGGATTATGGTGCTGACAAGTCCGACGGAGGATCTGAAATGACTGGGCGGGGTCTAATTACATCTCTGACTTTCACTGGTGTGATCAACTCTGAACAAAACTTTACTCTGAAAGTGTTAAAATTACTCTTTGAGAGTAGAAATCAACTCTTTGATTTCAACACTTTGATTTTTGCCGTGCACCTGGTTTTACATGATTCAGTAAATTTAAAGTTCTTACACACAGGAAAGAGTCGTTGACAGATGCGTTGGGTCAAAATGCCAAAAAAAAATTTTTTTAAAGTCATGAATTTTACCTTGTAAAGGACTGAATAGTGAAAATGTAACTGACCATGGTATTTCTGGTTAGTTATTATAACTAAATCTTTATATACAAGCAAAAGGTGTACCATAGGTAGGCCTGTGTAGCAAGACAACTGTTAACACATCTTCTGGTCATGTCTGTGGTGAAGTCTTAAATTTGAAGCTGCTATGGTATACCTTTTTGTATTAAAGTTGCTGTCATATGTAGCGATGCTCCACCTCGGTGGAGCTTTATGCCGTCAGCTCTTTGTTTTGGTTTTTCTTTCTGCCCCTGCTTTGAGCTGTTTTTAGCAAAAAGCACTGATAAACCAACTGTACAGTGTGTAGAGTAAAACACTTTCATGCCAGTTGAGAAAAAGGATTGATTGTAGATGATTGCTATTACCATTCTCTTCACTTCCTGTTAAAATGTTTCACGCATAATGGAGGGGGGAAAACTATGCCACATTTTAAGTTACTTTTGAGCCATGTTTCATTTAGTTTAATAACACTGAATGTTGAGACTTACATAGACTAAAGACACAGGACTTTCACTAAATCATTTCTGCTGGTGAACAGCACATAATTAACCATCACAGAGAGGCAACACCTTGTCAGTACAGCAGATGGTAGATAAGAGCATGAAAATATAATATAACAAGAGGCTACTGTTGAAGTCTCTGGCTGAACAGTAATGTAATATCCCAGTTGGTAAAACTAATTAAATAGCTATAATTAAGCATTAGGCAATATGAGTTAAATATGTGCTAAACAACACAGTGTAAACTGTACACGGTTTAATTAATGTACAGAATGTTCCTGTCTCATCCTTGTGGGATCTTTTTCCAATAATGTCCAGACTCTTAAAGCAGACCGAGTGTTAAATTTAATACTGAATTGAAGCTATAGACTGGTGTCATTGTCCGCACTAGTGACCTTCCGCAAATGATGATTGATATTGCTCCTCTTATCTCATTGTCTCCTTCCTCTGCTGTATCAATCACTTACAAGGAATAATTTGAAGAGATGATCATCGTTCTTTTGAGTCAGATAGAGGTTAAACAGAGGAATATGCATCAAACTTTCTAAAACCCCAAACATCCTTCTTTTTTTTTTTTTTTTGTCATTTGATAAGGCATAATTACTGGTCATCTGCAGCAAAAAGAAGCTGACAATGTTTGAGTCAATAGACTATTTACAGTAACACCTTTAATAAGTGTCTATGAATGTACTTGTAAAAGAATAGGGTCAGCTTTTGCCTTTAGATCAGCTATAGTCCTCCTCAGCTGTGCAGTGGGGTTTGGGATCATTTCTTCAAAGGGAAAGCTTCCAGTTCTTTGAGAGATTTGGAATTGGAAATCTGCTGTACACCCTGTGCTCCACAACATCCTGTGAAGGTTCACTGATATTTTGATGTGAGGATCAGGAAGGACTTGGACGGCTTTCACTTTATCCTGCTGTTCTTGAAACCTAATTTCAGGACAGATGTCCTCAGATGACTCTTGCAGCCGTTCGTGTGTCTTAACATGATGGTCTTGGATGCGCAATGATTTCTAGTTTCATAAAGCTCTTATGTCGTATGTAAATCTACATCTTATGGCAGTGGACCTAAAGTCTGTGGAACTGAGGCATTTGTTCAGCTCTGTGTATTTTGAGGAAGACGTTTTGGGGCACTTCAGCTTTTTGTTCATGGTTCCCATCAGTTACAGAGTGATAACACTTTCAACATGTCTAAAATGAAGATGAGCTGGGTGTCAGTGCAAGCTGTGCAGTGATACTCTCATTTGCAGATAAACACCCAAAAACCAAAACTACTACTACTAGCCTCACCAGTATAGTATATAGTACATTTACTGCACTGTTTCTAGTACAATGTCAGTAGTTGTCATGTAAATACATGACTGGATTGTGCCTCTTGTGGGCATTTACTCAAATTTTACACTTTTCTAGCCCTAACATACTGAAGTTCCATGTCACCGTTCCTCACATTAGTGATAATTAATGTTACTAATGCATCTCCACTTAGAGCATCAACTCTGGCTACACTGCTTTTGTCAGTTGAGTCCTTTAGCTCTGCAAACCCAGCTTGCTGTTGACCTGACACAAGCTGTTAATTATTACTTTAGGTTAGTATAAAGTTCCTCTGTAGCTAATTTGGTTTCTTCAAATTGAAAATCCCCCTTTCACTTGGTGCTACACTTCGCTGGTGTAGTTAAACACTCACAAGACGCATAGCTGCTCATTTCCACCCTTCCAATTTGATACACGAGTGTTATTTAGATCCTTTTGAAACCATGCCAACTTTACGAAAGGGCAAACTAACTCTTGCCAATGTTTGTAGATGACTCTTACCTGTTATTGGGTGTGTCACTGATATTGATTCAACCTGCCTGTAAATACTTTCTTATACACTGAATATCAGGCTCGTCCAAGTGACATTTTTCATGCATCATTATCGTATCTATTCATTTTGGGGTCTGTCACTGAGGCCACTGAGACATTTAATTTTGCAACACATATTGGTTTCAGTGTACATCCGTGGAGTCCCTCTGCCAGGTCAGGATGAAGCCTGCCACCCTATAGTGTGCACCGAAGGTGAAATGACATTTGAGCACTGTGCCAAATGTGAGTGCAGTCCCCACTCATACACTGCTGTCAGGAGTGATCACTGTTATTTCAGCTGCCTGTCCAAACAGGGCTTCCCATGGCTCACCCTCCTTGGCTGCATTAAGGTAGTCAAGATATGAGGCCTGCATTTGGCCTTGCTGGGTAAATCTGATTAGAGTAATCTGTAATAGCAGGTTGTGCGGGGGAAAAGCACTATTGTGTATGAGTAGAGGACAGAGCAAACACTCCAGCCTTCTCTTTGTGTCACCTTTTGTTCCTGCCCTATCTTCAAAACAACATAAAAGCATATTAGAGTATCATGCTGTCACCTTGGGATGTGTTGGGGAAGTAGAAGGGACTACTCGGTAGACTAAATTAACATACACATGTTACATTGCTTGATATGTTATATGGATCATGCTCCCAAATGAAATTACCCACCTTCTGAATGCACTTGAATGAGCAAGGTGTAGCTAACGCCATGATCTGCCAGCGTAATGAAACATTATTATCCACGAAGTAATAAAATGTTGTCGGATCAACAAACGGTTTCTGCTTTGGAACATTTAGTTCTTCTAAAAATAATTACACATTGAAATATAATTATATATATTTTTTATTGTTTCTTTGTGGGGTTTTAAATTGGAACAGAAATTGCAAAGTGATTTACATTAGCATTACAAGGTTGCAAACTGGATTGGAATTGGAAGAAAATATAATTGCAACTATTGTTGGCTATAATTTAATGTTTGTTATGGGGGACGGTAACAAAAGCACAGGTTGGGACTGAGTGTACTGTTATCAAGCAGATATCATTCTGGTAGCAGGTTCCATGTGGTTTTAGTTAGACATTTTAATTACAGTGCTCCACTTGGATCTGATATTTTAATTGCTTCAAATAAGACCATGTTCCCCAAAAGGAAAAAAAACTGAATTTTGCACCACTCGGTGAGAAAAATGACAGGATTTGAGCTGAGTGTGCTTTCCAGGTCTGCTGTATCTAATGTGTGAAACATCTGTTGTACCTTTCCCACTTTATTTCAGAGAGACTCTTGAGTTAATGATGCCAGTGGTATTTCTGATACATTTCAACACATTAAATGGACATTATGGCTTATGAGTTACTGGCTGATAATACTTTAAAGCCAAGGAGAGGTATTGGAGACGGTAGCAGCTGCTTTTATAATGTAGATTATTAAACCTGGCTTGTTAACTTTATACATTAGGCTTCTTATTCACCTTACTGAATTGATATAAATCATCCTTTAAGTCGTGCTTTGAAATTTGAGGCTATATTCACAGGTATATGAGCTCCACTCTAACTAAATTGAATATACATAACACATATTTACTATTGTATATCTTCTATAATTATCTAATCTATTATGATCTGACCCTGACAAGGTCAGCGACATAGTTTAACATAAATTTGGACACATTTCTGTAGTTTGTAGCTGTGTTTTGTACTGAAATGATGCCACAGGCTTGTTAGGGTTTTTCCTGTCTCGTCCAAGGTAGCATTGTCTTGTCAAAGTGAGAGTGGTAGGCTTGAAATGGACTGGAGAGTCATATACCCCTGGACAGAAAAGAATGACTAACAAGAAGCACAGGGCTTTGCTCAGCTCGCTGTCACTGTCATATAGAGTTTTGATTTACGTTACTGGTGTTTTTATCTAAGAGATCGATCCTGTTTTCTGAGCTTTTCTGATTATTATGCTTTGCCAGAACTGTAATACAAGTCCATCCCTTTAAAAAGTTGTCCATGTTCACCTTCCTTTTTCAATGAGGTTCCAATTTAGGATTATGTTTATATATTGTGACTTGAGTAATTGAAAATTTAAAGTTTCCTTTCTTCATTTTGAGCAAAATCATCCTTTGACTGAGAGGCTCCAAGGGGACTAGGAAATAATTGGGAAACACCGCCCTGCCCTGTCTTTTAACCCCAGTCATTAGCTCCCACATTCATGTACAGTAGCCCCCAGTCTCTGTTTGTTCCTCTCTGATTCACTCCCTCTTCTCTGCCCACTTCCTGTCCTTTCACAGCCTCCCTGCCTTTCCCCTGTTGCTCTCAGCGGGGAGTCATGCCTGGGGCTTTTACTTCAATTTGATCTCCACTTTCATCGCGAGTACATTTCTCAAGCTACAGTTGCTCATCCTATAAATATTCCAAACCAGTTTAGCTGATATGCTAAATCATGCTCTCTCCTCATCGTGTGTGTGTGTGTGTGTGATTTAAACTCATAACAGTAACAAGCTTCCTGTCAGAATTACATTTCAGTATGCTTCAGAATAATTAACCTCCATTTAAGGTACCTGAGCCAACTGAAAGAATAAGTGGTTGACAGACTGAATTGATATTTTGCTATCAGCTCAAAATAAAAGATCACTTAAAAAGGTTTAATTACATTGGCTTATTCCTATCAACTTCCTACTGTTTGCAGTCTGTCTTTGACTGGCATGTGAGCATTACCATTGTGGCATTATGGATTTTAATAACCTGCATTGTCCTGTTGGTTTCATTTGAACTGATGTCCAGATCCAAACGAGTGCACCGGATGAGGCTTTGCTACATATTTTACATTCGGCATGTGAAAGTTGTACATCACATTCTCCATCAACCCCAACACAGCCTCAAGGAAATCAAAGGTGTGCATGCTGTGCAAACATTTGAACTTCTGTAAACAAACATTTCTTCTACCTGTCTACCACACTGCTAAAATCATATTTGACTTTTTTTTTTTTAATAAACACCCCCTCCCAACTCAAGCTGGCCAGCTTGAGGAAGGATAAAATCACAATTGAGTGTCTATCAGCATTCTACCATAAATGGCGCCCTCTGTAGCTCGTTCTCATTTCCCTGTTTGCTCAATACAATGAGCCGCCTCTCAGGTCTTCGGGTAAGTCAGCAGCCTGCCAAGCAACCCTGGGGTCACACGTGGTCACAGCTAATGTGACAAAGCCAGCTGCTCATCATTGCCCAAACAGCCTCTCACCAGCTGTGATTGGATGTAATGGGTCATCCAGCTTGGCCCACAGGGACCCCACGGTTCACCCATCTCAAACATGTCCTCGACACGGATAAGTGTGTTGCACTGTTTCTAACTTTGAAGCTTCTCGGTTTTCTGAAACAACTGAGAAGATGATTTTATTAGGCAGATACAGAAACCTTTAAATGTGTCATCTGTCTTTGTCATGTGGAAGTAAATCTGACAAGACGTGAGATATGATAAGGAAAGGTCAGCTAGAAAAGCAGAAGAACAGCAGCATGAAACAAAAATGATAAATCTTAAATGTACAGTTAAACAAATGATCTTTCAAAGAAGGTTATCCTGTACAACTCTCTCAGCGTTTCAGGCATTTCATTTATTTTCTGGCTTTGAGCCTTCTCATCGTTACAAGGCATAATGCCCTATTTTTAATACTTATTATAATTTGTCTCACCATAAATCACATGTATTTATGACTCAGCAGTTTGAGATCCTGTGCAAATTGTTGTGAAGAATAGGTAACACTTTCATAAGTGTTTTTTGTTTTTGTTAACACGGTATTGTATTTGTAGTAGGTTTTTGACATATTACTTGGTTTAATTTCCAATTTAACACTATTTGGCTGCCTTTTTTTAGGTAGTAAATTAGCTCTGATTGGTGTGCAATTAACATCCAGCTCAAAGTTAAATGCAGTACGATGGGTTACATGGTGAAAGTTGATCATCTTCACTGGCAGAAATGTTCATTGTACTGCTGAATCCATCCATCCATTGCATTCGCAGGTGTTGATTCTTACGATTGAACGCTTTCACCCCTTAAGTGCCAAATTTTCACAGTGAATGATTGAGACACATTCTCTGTATGCTGCAGATTATTCTCACATTTTTTGTAGCATATAGAGAATAATGCATACAACACTGTTAGACATTCACTAAACTTTCAAAGGTCTCGCATTATACACCTTTTGGGAGTTAAAAAAACACCTTTAAAAATTAATCATGACTAAATATGTGATGACAGAATAAATTAGTTAGGGCTCTTTTTAAAAAAAAATTCTTTGAGTTTACTAGTTGCTCGTCTGACCCCGATGTTTGTTTGTTTTTGGGTTTTTTTTTGTTGTTGTTGTTCTTTAGAACTTATATTTGTCAAAGTTCCCCTTTGGGTGGTGACAATCAGTATTGACAAACAGCCTCAGCTGCCTAGGATGCCACTCTCAAAACAATCAGCCACAACAAAAGAAAGAGAGGCCCCTCACCAGCACTAATTGTTAATAAGGAGGTTGGCATAATTGATTTTTCTTTCATTCAGTTCCCAATCTGCTCCTGTTGCGATGGTGTTTGTGTCCCTCAGGTCTAATCTAACGTTTCTGTTTGAACCCACAAATGCTTTTGGAACAAACAACTCTGAAGAGGAGGAGGATGGTAAGCTTGAAGTTGCTTGGGAACCTCGACAAATCAAGATGTATTTCATATGGAAATGTCACAGTGCCTCAGAGACTATGCTCATGATGGGGATGAAAATGTTGTGCTACGGGTGCCTCTATATGGATTCATACTAGCTCTTTCAAACTAAATGCTCCTACAGGTAGCTAATTTAAATTAGTTTTGGGTTAGTTAGCGACAGTTGATATCGGCCACCTGGGGATGTTTCTAGTTTTAAAAACCCATGATATGCTTAACATGTTTTTATGAGCTGCTCGTTCTAAAATTTTATCTTAACGGTGTGCAGCCAGAAAATGCGGCTGTGCATCGATGAGCTTTTACATACACGGTGAATAGTGTGACGTAACTGAAAACAAAAGCACATTTAAAGTCAGCTACGAAAATGTGTCAACTATGATGACACTTATTCTTTAAGAGGGGAAACCACTCATATATGCAAACAAGACACATTACATGGTAGATTCATCAGCCTGAAATCAAAGAGTTCACACCCTCAGAGCTTTATTCGTGTTCAATTTGAAACCCCTCTCAATCAAATGAGATAAACCACTTAATGTAAATTCACTAGCTGACGACTTCTGCTTTTTTCCTCCTTGGACAGTGTTTTGGATGAAAGGAAAGATGTCTTCTTATTTCATGCTACTTTCCCTCAATAAGAAAAGTCTTAAGGAGGCAGCAGTAATGGTTTTCCTGGGGGCCTTGGTGAGCCAGATGCTTCTTTAAATCTGTGTTGAATTGTGCTTGAATTCTTTGATAGTGCATTGGGAGATAAGCCAGTGCAACTTATCTTTGAGCTGCCACACATAAACAAGCATAGCTGTACATATGCATCGATAAGCCAGCCAGCCTTCAGTACTATCTACCCTTGCTTTGGTTTATCTCAGTATCACGACTGAGTTGCTTTAAAAATATTGCTCAAACTGGTTATTTTCTCAGCTAATATTTACCCCTCTTAGACTGTTTTTCTCACATATTTATAGAAATGAACACTATAGGGATATGATCCCAAGTGGAGGAGATTGAGTTGTTGTTGAAGTTACTGTGGTGCATAAAAGTACCCCAATGTTTCTCTCAGCTCCAAGAGGATACTACTTTTTGTCAGAAGAAACATTCTTAATTTTTGTTCCATGCTTGAAGCTCTGTATTGCAGTAGAAGCAGATTTGAGCGCAATATGAGGTTTTGAAATCGACAGTATTATTAACCTACTGAGACATTTGATTTGTCGAGCAACATAGGCTGCACTTGAATATTCAGGGTCATTTGGTGAGTTATCCATCTGAATCATGCCCTGTAATTACAATAAACTTGCTGTTGCAGTTATCACACCATCAGATAATTTAATTGGATCCTGAAATAAACAGAAATGTTCATGTCATAAATTGAGCATGTTATAATGATCAGTTTTTGATCCCTGTAGTAATAATTATAAAATCCAAGATGGCAAATGTGAAAGCTTTAATAGTGCATGAGCAAGATGCCACCTGAGGCATTGTTATAAGCTCTCTGGCTAGAGCTGTTATTGTTATGGTTATTTGACCTAGTCAAATAATAAGCAACAGCCTCAATAGTAGAATTATTGGAAATTTGTTGGCAGATTTCCAGCATCTTTTGGTAACGTGGGTAATGCATTAGGCTGTTAGGCCAGAAAATCCAAGAACGAAAAAGCTCAGTTCTAAAAGAGTCACTGGCTGCGTTTTGATAAAATACATCCTGCATGCACAAACGTTCAGAAGTTAACACAGGGGAATACAAAATGTTACGTTAATGAATGTTGTTACGGTCAGTCAAAAGGTCAGACTCCAAAATACCAGGACAACACAGGAGTAGGTAAGTTAAAAGATTTCTAAACAAAGATTAGATGGGTCTCGAGAGGAAGCACCAGAGCCAAGAGGTGATGCACTTCAGACAGTAGGTGGCCTGGGAGGCACTGGATGGATGCTCTCTGGAAGATTGCAGACTATCTGGCGGAGGACAGACCAACATCTGATTATAAAGGGAAGGAGACAGGTGAGCAGGATCAAGGTGACTGGGTAGTAATAGAGCAGAGAGGGAGAGAACAGGAAGAAGACCATATAAGGAAAGCAGGACAGGGAGGCAGAGAAACCACAGACCGTGACAGAATGTATTTTGGGGAAATCAAAGATGGGTCAAAGTGCAACTGGTTTCTCTTTTAATGCAAATACAGATGCAAAATAATGAATAACCCAAACAAAAGGTGCAGAACCCTCCTCTCTGCCTCTGAAGATAAAAGACTAACATTGGCTATATTTTCAGGTGCTTTTCTCCTGGGAGCTTGCACCCTATCAGATGGAAGTCAACAACCAGTTCTAGAAAACGTAGCACCCTGTGGTGAGCTCATTTTGCCAAAGCCCCTAACATGATATCTTCTCTCCTTACTCTCCTGCCAGACTGTTCTAATAAACAAAAGTCTCACTGAGTAAAGTAGCGTCCCTGTTAAGTCAGTTTGCGACTGTGCTTTGTGTTTGCATTTAATTAGATGATTAATTCACTGGATTCACCAAACAACCCCTGGGAGATCCATTTTTTTCCTGCAAGGCCTTAATAACACATGTATGTACTATTTGTAAGACAGAGGTCTGCCTCTTGTGGGGTAATGCTTAACAGTTTTGTTTTTTTCTGGTAATTTTTCTGTTGCACTCAATCAAGTTTTCAGGCTTTT
>OMLM01020798.1:0-30802 GCA_900302695.1 Helostoma temminkii | reverse complement strand
TATTAATGTTAAGTGTTGTGGTTACATACAGATTTTATCAATCTGTAATTATAGGTACAAATATTAGATTATCGAATCCCATTTCTAATCCTATTATTGCCATAATTTTTTTCTCAGCAACTGTCATTCAGTGCATATGCATTCTGTAATTGCCTCTTACATTGTAGGTTTTTCTTACTGGAAAAATGTCCCCAGAATTTGAAGTAATAATTTGACAAAAGAATAGCTTTAGTTCTTGGTATCTTTTTTTTTTTACCATATTTCCTGGAAACTTTCTTCTTAATATTCGATACAAATTATGGCGATACAAATTAGATTGTGAGAGTTACAATTATTAAGTAACAGATTACCACAATCTGCACTTTTTAGGCTGGTGTAAAAGCTGTTGATGATGCTACTGTTATTTCAGTTGAATACCATTTGCTCATTGGGACCTGCCAAGCGCAATTTCTATAATTGGCAAATACAGTATATTAACGAAGGTCACTTGGTAATTGTGGCAAGACATGAAGGTAATTTAAGACAGAGCTGCATTGGGCTTGTGGCCTACTACATATACTGTAAGTCACTGAAAAGTAAGTGACACATAGCAACTAATCAAAACCACTTGTTTCATAAATTTAATTTAACAGATTTATTTTATTTTTCTTATGGCGTCAACTTGCAAGACAAGCCCTTGAGTGGGGTCAGATAATGACTAAATTATCTTGTACACACTATGTTGCGCTGAGAGAAGCTGTAGCCACAGCCCTCACAAATACAGAAAAGTTGTCCCAATATTTAAATAAAATACATTTGTCGTAGGACACCAGTGATTTCCAGTCAGTCCACTTTCCTAGTCTTTCTCTGTAAACTTAAATCCTTAAAACTTAGTCTGATATAGCCCACACTGAACACACAGCCTGACAATCACTGCCAGCAATTTGTTTTTATAATTACAGAAGCCAATTGCCTCAGTGCAAAGGCTGCATGCATACTGACCCGAGTGGGCAAGAGGGAGTCAACCGGACACTGCAAAGTTGCTGTCTGAGACTGAGTGGGAGATTTTATTTTCTGATTCATTATTCACCTCTATAGCTCTGTAGACTATTTTTCCCAAAACAAAAAACATCTGTACTAGAACTGTGAAATGATCTGTCTTTATGTTTTCATTGTAATTTGTTTCCCTTGGTTTTGATCTCCCCTCCCCTCACACACTCATACCCACCTGACCACACCCTCCAGCCATGTTCCTGCCAAACTTCCTCACCCATCTGACCATGTCCCTGCTGCTCAGCTCTGCTGACACACATACTCAGTCGAATGCGAGTAATCAGAAATTTACCTAGTTTATAATCCCCTCCGCCAGTCTCACCAGTTGCCAGATTGTCTGCTCTGCTATCCCGATCTCAGTTAACTGGATCTGGCTTCTGACCTGAACCTGTCTTTTGTCTTTGACCCCCTATGATCTGCAAGTCCTGTCACTTCTGGCTCAGTTTGATAACCTCATCTGATTTTCTGGACAAAAGGATTTTTGGATTGTGGATGTCAGACTCTGGTGATATTATATTAGACTGTGTATTTGGATCTGACTCTGCTTATTTTGGCCTGGGTAAGTTGTTTGGAATCTGTCTTTGGTACATCAGTCTCAATCTGTTTATATGCTCTACTGATACCTGTTTGAAGAAGCCTTTCAGCGCTGCCATCTTGTGAGAGCATACCTGTCGGTTCAGCCTGTCCTGTAGTTATCCGTTAGAGGAACCTGTCATCTGAATAATTCAGTTGATCCTCTCTTGTTTGCACTCTGCATCTGACTCCATTCTCTGGATTGACGATATCCTGTGTGAGAAGAGTATTAGTATTTGTGTCTTGAGATTCACTGACCACAACCTGACCATGTGAAGGACGCCATCTTGTGAACTGTTCTATATTGACATCTGCTTCCTTTTCCTCTGCCACTTCCTGTTTCCTATTTAATCCACTTCCTTGTTTCACTACACACATTCTTCCTCCCGTTCAACTGTAGTTTCTGGTTGCATCATTGTGGCCAAAACTAATCGTCACAATTGGGGGTGAAAAGTCAAATTGAGATTGTGTACAATATTGCAATAAAATAGAAAACAAGATTAAACCTAGATGGTCATGTTAAATTTAACTTTTCAAAATCAAAGATGTTTACAGAGACAAACAATGAGGAAATATGAGTTGTTTAGGCTCATTCATGTTTTATTCTGGCTCCTTCTCCCACACACTGAACACAGTGGAGGAGTCACAACCACAGGAGAGAATATATTTACTGACACATTTTAAATGACTTGGTGATTCACCTCATGTAGATTATACCTGGACAAAAAGGCATCAAGTTTCCAGCCATATGTGTGGTTAGGCGCTTTTTGAAAAGCATTAGCTAAATCTAGTGACACGGGAGCTAAATTTGCAACCTACTCACCGACCACACATTAAACAGAATGACTGGTCCTCACTCACAGATTAACACACATTGTTTGGTTTATTTGGAGCTTCTGTGTCGTCACTGTCGGTGTGAAGTCTGTATTCAGTTCCTTGCATCTTCTGTGGTCGATATCCTCCCTGAAGAAGTTTGGCATCAAATAGCTTCAGTGGCAGCACAAGGAATCATTGTTTGTTTCCTAATGTTTGAAATAATAGGGATTGAGTGGATTAGATGTGGCTAATATAGCTGTCAACTTGATACTTTTCATCTTGCACCCTCCTCAGCCTTCATTAACATCCCCAGCCGATATCACCACAGTGGCAGACTATACTTGCAGTGTGTGAGTGTTCATTAAGGAGAAATTCAAATGTTTTTCTCTGGGAAATTGCCAGAACAGATGGTTACTATTCCAGGCCTAGGGATAGGGGAACAGACGACGGTGTTTATCTGTTTTGATAACTGACTCGCCAAATTGGAATCATGTGAAACTGTGTTCTATTTTTTATTGTTCCAGCCACATTCGTTTTGAATTTTGTCCTCCAGTGACGCCTCAGGAAGCTGTGAGAATTTGACTCTCTAACTTCACTGCATCTTGTTTGAGAAATGAAATGCAGTTGCTATAGAAACGCGGCAGACAGATGACAGTTGGCCAAAGTCGGTTTAACCTGGAGTAGCCTCTGTAAAGAGCAAAGAGATGAGTAGCAGAACTATCAGATTCTCATGAACAGGGGGTTCTTTTGCTTCTGAGGGCCACCTTTCAGCAGGATGATTCAATCAATAAATCCTTTCAGATGGAATTGCCTCTGAAAAACATTCCCCTGCTGAAACAAAACATCTATTGACAATACAAGCTTTTGAAGGCTTTTTAAAGATATACTCATGATATCAACCCTGAGAAAAATTAGCTTGGATGAAAGTGTAACACCACCAGAGACCAGATTATGGGTTTTGCCTCTCAACATTGCTGTAGCCCTATAGCTGTAGCATTATCAAAATAATGACTGTGTTGCTCCTTTAATCTTTTCATGAGAAATAACATGATACTACACTAAAGTATTTATTCTCAGTATGACAGACGTACAAGACTGATAGTTCTCTGCATCGGGAGTATCTTGTCACATCATTTGTACCATAAAAATGCCTTTCATGAAGCGCAATTGTGTTACTCATTTCAACACAGAAACTCCATTATCTCTCAATGTGTATCATCAGTTTGCAAATGAGTCAATTAACCATCATGAGATACACAATGCTGTTGTACAAACAGATCCAGCCAAAGCCTTTCCTATCGCACTCTATTCACTTCTCATTACAGCTCAGCGGGGATTTTTGTGGATTGGAAACGTTTGACCCATTTTGCAGCGCAAAGCAACCACTGTGTATCTCTGCTCACGTCTAAAGACAGCTAAGCTTCCGTTTCCTCTGAGCAAAGAGAGACAGAGTTATACATTTTTTTTGTTGCCTTGGTGGTGATCTAGGGCGCAAGGAAGACCCAAGCCAGGGCTTAGCCTTCCTGCGTTCTATTACAGAAAATGGACGATCCTATTACATAGCTGGTAATCTCACAAGGGCCAGACAGGAAGCAGGGGATATCCCATCCACCCCTTCGTCTCTGGCTAGGGGCACAACCGTTGGACACTGACCTTCTGGAGTTCATTTCCCAGCACCAGATCCACTCCGAAAATCATTTCCTTGAGCTGCCATGGTGCACAGTGTGCAGCACACAGCAGCTACTGATGTTGTGATTTCCTGAGCATAGAAAACTGGGCACACATTCATAGGATAAACTGAACCAGTGGAGGAAAGGAACTAAGTACACATACTTGAGTGTGGTGCTTAAGTACAATTTATTTAAGTACATATCTGAATGAAAGACGTTTGGCTTATAATAGTGTATTTTTACATTGTACTGTTGTACCCTGCTAAGTACAACAGTCAAAATTGTAGCCCAGTGGGGAGCGGTAGTTATCAAAAAGCCTAAAATACAGTGCATTTCAAATGAGACAGGGTGCAAAGTGATTCCCGTCCTCCCACTGGTACCAGATAACGTGCTAAATTACATGTGAAACGGGAAAATGAAATGTGACGTTGATATTAACTTTGGCAGCTCCAGAACACAAGCTGGGCCGTGAGATTTGATAGGCAATAAATTAATTTAGCTTTGAGTTCTAATTCATATATTAGTTTAAAAACAGTGATTACACTTGAGAAAACAGGAACATTTTCTAATCTGAAACTACAGTGTCTTTGATTTGTTCCAGTTCGACAGTACTTGACTTTTGAGGAACCATCCTCCATTTAAAATCTTTCATCAAAAGTAATGGCTCAGTTTTAGACTCCTCAGGAAAACTATAGATAGATGGTGCTTTAGTGTTAAATTATAATGCAATAATGTGCTGTAATCCTTGAACAAATTTGGAAGTAATAAATGTGTTTATTTTTGCAAACTCTTCATCTCACCTTTTCTTATTACTCGTGCGTCCTTATCGCCCGATCAGGCTGGCAGGCTCTGTTCATTCTGTCGGATTTCTTCTGTAATTATCACTGCAGCTCGTCCAACAACCTGTGTGTAGTTACGACCTTGTCTGTCACCCCCCTCGCTTTGTGATTATTTGATTCTTTTGTGTCTTAGGTGGCAATATCGAATGACCCGGTATCAAAGTCCAAATCGGCAGGCACTCGTTGCCTCGATTTCAATCATCTTGCAGCGAGAAAACTGCCTCTACTTAATTACCTTTTTGTTTTCTTCCAGTTGACATAAGTGAATGTTTATTGTTCAGACTACCAGAACGAGAAGCAGTGTACTCCATCCTCCCTCATAGTCTCTGATGTCATGCCAGTGTGCAGCACAACTCCACAGGGAATCAATTAGAAGAAGTGGGAGAGAGACTTTGATATTGAGCAGGATGACGTTTTTAGGAATGTGAGAGCATTTCTTGGCTCAGCCTCAGCAGTGTTAATGTAGAATCAAAAGCTACAGCTATAATCCTGCAAACTCCTGACTGTTGGAGAAACGCAAATAGAAGTTTATTGTTTTTTATTTTTTTCGGCATTGCTTTCCTGTGTTTGCAAATGCTAATCAGAAATTCAAGGAACACAGTTATCATTTTCACATAGTATATGCTAATTTTTGTCAATTTATATCTAGCTGCCTGTCAAACCAACATGCTGCGTTTCTGGAAGCTAACATCCCCATCTTCTATTTGAATTAATTCCAAGCTGTTTTCTTGAGAGAGAAAAACTAATTTATGCTGCAAATCTTACCTGTATCCCCATCTGCACTGGGGAGAAATGACAGCAGCTGACAACATGTGCTATGAAATTGATAGCAATGAAAAACCTTACTGGCACCCAATGGTTTGGCCTCCCTCATGTAAGTCATATTATTAGCCAGTTCAATGGACTGGTTAATGACATAGTGGTCTGTTAAACTCATGTCTGTAAACAGAGCCACGTGTTACTGGTGCCAGGAATCTGCCCATCACAAGTTTGTCTTTATGACGGGCGTCGCCTCAAACCAATATTAACAATAATGTTTTCAACCCAACTAACTGATCTGGGGCAGATAAATCTAAATGTTGTAACACAGTTAATGTGCTTTAAGCTATTAAGAGCAGGTTGACAATCAGTTCCTGTTTAGACATTCATTTTGTGCTGCGAGTGTATAAAATGCCTGATTCCTTCTTTTATCCAATCAATAAATCTGCCTTTGTTTGTACAGCAACCTTTATACAGATTAATGCAGATGCAAACAGTAAAACGATACACACAAGAAAAGTAATAACAGAACCGCAGAGAAAGATAAAAATAAAATATATGTAATATATCCCATAAAAGCATCCAAAATAGATAAAGATCGTGCCAAACTAAATGAGACAAAACATTTCAACAAAGCATATAAAATAAATTGGCTCCTTAAAATAGATAAATGACACAGAAATTAAAACTAGTTAAATAAACTGTGCTACTATTATATTATGTATATTGTGGATGTTTAAAAAGGTAATAGCTACTGTTAACAAACCAGAAATACTAAACACAATCTGATTATGCTCATCCTATATAGTGTCATACAGCACTCTTAATATCATTATATTGATACTCAGCCCCCCCTGGGGTGGCATCATACCTTCATTTCTGAGAACCTGAAGTATAAACTGTATGATAAAGGAAAGAAAACAGTTATATTTGCTGTTTCAAATTGATCAATTTCATAATGCATTTTCATTTATCTTTAATATGTAGTGGGGAATAACTCAGAGTGCAGAAGAAGAAATGAAGGCATATTGCATTTATTCCCCTCCTGTGCCAAAACTTCACAAGAAACAATTTTTTTTCTAGAGCTGATTTTCATCAAGTTCTCCCAAAGGGAACATCATGCCCTGGAGCTTTGAGTCTAAATGTCTGTAAAGACATCTTCCTGGCACTTTTGCTTTATTAGACAGTAAAAAGCTAAAAAGATAGGAAAGTAGCAAGCAATGAAAGTCCGAGCTGATTTTTAAATTGAGGAAACTGCTTTTACGTGGTGCCTGAATTCACCAGCTTAAAAACAGGACAATCCAGTAATCACCATTTTAGAGAAATTTGCTCTGCTTCTATGTGTAGGTCACTGTTGAATCATACTAGTAATAGTCATGTAACATCCCATAAGTCAAATTAATAAATTCTTAAAATAGCTCTTGTTTCTTAAATCTGACTTAACGTTAAATCTAGTCATCTCCTGTCAATTAACAGTATAGTTTATTGTAGTTTGCTTGTCATTTACAATATGTAGGGCAATTTTTAAAAAATGTATCCTTCACAATGGAGGTGATCTATCAGCTCTGCCTCATTTTTAATCCCACATGACTGAAACATCAGTCAGGATGACTGAATGTCGATAGAGTAGTACAGCAGGGAGAACGGAAGTGGAGGGAGAGGAAGAGGGGATGCAGATCCAGTCAGGAGTGATGGCTTTGAGCCGGCCAGAATCTCATCTAGATATGACTATCACTCAACACCGTGTGTGTGTGTGTGTCAGAGAGATAGTAGGACACACAGAAACTTCATATAATACATAAATAGATGCTCATTTTTCTACCTGATGGATGTTTTTATACACAACAGTATCATGGCTGCAAGTATTAAGGTGGAACCACCAAACCATTATCCTCTAATGGTATATGGTGTATATGGGACCAACAGATGGTTTAATGGAAGATGTGTAGCACAAGCGCCAGAACAACAGCCCCCTCGTGGTGCTTTCGAGGGCAGCTGTACAGCAGAGACGTCCTTTCTCCATCTTTAAAAGAGAAGGTTATCAGATATTCATGGAGCCTAATTAAACAAGTTCAGTCCCACAGCACATTTTCTTAGTAATGACATATAGACCTAATTAATTTTTGGTTTATTAGAATATGATTTGAACTCTCTAGCTTATCAGCTGCTCTCCTCGCTGCTATGGTGAATGCAGCAATGTTAGGCTCCGAGACTTTTTTTTCTCTGCTTAGCCTTAAACTCTGATTTGGTAAACTTATTACTGACTTATAGAAGTCACCTTCAGTTTTCCACTAACCCAGCGTCCCTTAAAATTACATTTTACATTTTAAAATTTTGTTTTTTGGACTGTGTGTTTTTTTTTGGTTTTTGTCTTCTTTGTATAGAATATAGTGCTAGGATACTAGTTGACCTATAATTTGACCTTCACATTGTACTACAGTCCTTGAGCCACATACACTGCACTTATGCTTTCCATTTAAGTGAATGGAGAAACCAGATTTCTCGGGTAACCGGGGAATGAGTTTAACTTCGGTTAGTGAAAATTTGCTCATACATGCAGCAGAGCAGTAATCGGATATCTCCTCTACCTTGGACTTTTGGAAGTGTAGTTCACATATTTTAACTGTAAATAGACTGCTTCCTATATATAATTATTCTGACTTTGGACAGGCTTGGTTTTTAAAGCGTGGCACAATTGCCGTGTGGTGATCTCCACTTTCATCCAGCCCCTGTCTGCTGAAAGAGTGGTGAGTGTCTGTAAACACATTGTTACGCACATGTGGTCTTGTAAAAATGTGATTTTAAAAAGCTTGTTACCCATATATAGAACACCACCTGGGGAAGTGAGGTTTCTCTGATCCCCTACCCCAATTAGTGAAACCAGGTTTCTCCCGTTCACATGGCGGTTAAGTAATCAGCTTACTGGAGAAAGCGGACTGTAATCTGGTTACTCAAGCACATGTAAACAAACTTGCTTAGTTTAATAATGAATTTTTATCTATGAAATTCAAATTACACTATATGATGTTGCCACAGCCTGCTTTCACACAGCATTTCCAACTACTTGCACAACTGATTAACAGTAATTGCTAATGCATAATGGATTATAATGGTAACGTCATAATTAATAATGAGAAAGCCTCCAGCGGTTTCTCCCATTCAACTGTCAGTGGAAAGGACTGTGGATAAAGAGAAATTAGAGCACCTGTCATGCTACATCTAATTAGGAAAATATCATTTTAAATGTGATTGTTTATTAGTTTCTTGCTTGAGTAAACAATCACTTATTTAAACTTTACTTCATACAGATGAAAAATCAACTATAATAAAAGCATGTGTCTCCAAACTGATGGATTAAAGAAAATGAAGCTGGAGGACATTTAACACACATCCACCATAGACACAAAAGAGGGGAAAAAAACTAGATGAGGCCTCAATATTTTACAATATATCTATAAATGTGCAATGTTCTAATAATCCATTATCCTTTTATATTCATAAACTTGCATTATCAAACATAACTTGCCATCAGAAGACAGTACTAATGTTTGCTGATTATAGGCCTCAGTATGTTTATGTAAATATTCCTTTAAAAAACAGCTGGTTTCCAGCTGCAGTCATTTACAATATTAACAATTGTAAATTAACATGTCTACACAGTATTTCTGATCAGTTTGTTATACAATGAGCTGTCCTTTCAAAAATGTGGTTATTTCTTTGTGTCTAAACTTTTGACTGAAGTTTAGATCTAATTTATACACAATCTGCATGTTTTTTACCAGGTTGGCAGATTTTGCAGGGGAAAATAGATTAGGACTGAGAAATTTAGTAATCTAAGAATGTTATCTTGAGGGTTAAAGCATCAAACAAAACTCACAACACTGCTGTTTTGCTTTTAAGTCACCTTGCTATACAAGCTATGGCATAACGGAGCAGCATTATCATCCAAGCCTTATTAGTAATCCAAACAGAGTGCTGCTCACTGCCCGAGTACCTTATAAAAGTTGTTAAAATCTCAATAAAGGTGAGAGGAAACGCTGCCTGGATGCTTAAGTGGCCGACCTGGACAGTCACCTGCATCTATTCCTGTCTTCCTTTGCTTAATTAAGATACAGATGTCAGTTAATGAGAGCGGACGCCACTAATGAGTAATGCTAAATCCGATGGGTCACAGTTGGCACTGCCACATGTGCTGCTTTTGATCATCCAGGCTGTGTCTCCCTGCCTCTGGAAATATACAGGCATTATACCGAGCCCAGGCTATTTACGTGAATATTTATTTGATCATTGTTTGTCATGTTTCATTTTCCTCCCATGGTAGTCGTTTCCTGATTTGGCCACATTTCTGCGCCACAGCAATTTTCGCTATTTGCATAGTTTAAGACCATTTAAAGTCATTATTTTCTCCACCAGAACTTTCCTCCTGCACAAGCACAGTCAAGCTGCTTCATTTGACAGGATAGGAAAACTCATTTCACCTTTCAGACACATTGGAATTAAATGACTTTTCCTTTTTAAAGTGCAGCCCAGCACTTTTTCTCCTTTCCCCTTCTCAACTGTGCACTTTTTTAAATAGAAAACAGTACGGTTGATGTAAGTATTACATTAAGTTGCATGAAAATGTATATGTGACTGCATGTGGATGAGAACCCTGCCGCTTCTAAGGTGGATAAATGAGGAAATCATTTTTAGGGTAGCGGAGAACTGGCTGTTAAGCTTTTCTGCATTCCAGCCACTTCCAAACTGAGCCAAACTGTGAGATAGCATCACGATTCACATGGTGTCCTCTGAATCACACACACAACTCCCACTATGCCGCTGAGTTCTGGCTAATCCAAGACCTTCATAAAGCATGTGTTGGGCCTTAGTGACACATCTGTCATTCTGACGTCTGCTACCATGGTCTGGACTGTCGGTTTCTAATCCATCTGTGCTCTGCAGAGACAGTCTGCTGCCAACTGGATCTTTGCTAAGCCTTTGGAGAAGCTGACTGAATTGCAGCTTTGTCAACTTGCTGAAAGTTTTCGTTTGTATCTTAACATTTATTTGACCATTTCGTTATTTTTTCCGTTTCCTGTTTCATGAGCATGTTGAAAAATGTTGCCTGTGATGAACCAGATGCGTGTACTGTTTGCTTTGATGTAGCCAGGCCATCAGGAGTCCACGGAAAGAAGGTAACTTTAATTCCAGGCACCAAAGGCAGAATAGGCCAGCCACTTTGATCTTGCTCATGCAAAAAACAGTAATTTTCCACTGCGATGCCACCATGCTGGTAATATTGGATTAAAAACTCCCTCTTTTCTTCTGCTGTCCACTCATGTATGGCCTTAGGTGTGGATGAGGCCAGTCAGGGATGCTTCAGGAAAATGCACAATAGAGATGGAGTCAGAGAGAAAGAGGAAAATCAGGCAAGCAATTCTGACATATCTTCTTCAGTACCATGGTGAGGCACTTCAGCACAGCGGAACGATATTTTCATGAGGGGATAAGAACTCAAACGGTTTGTTGTTTGATAGTCTTACCTGCATCGAGCCAAGTGGAATGTTTATGGATAAATAATGTAATAACAGGATGTAAGGATTTGTGTGTGTGTATGTGCCTTGGGTATAACCATCATCTGTGCTTCTCCCAAGCAATCAGAGGTCAGCGAGCTCATTTGCAGCCACTCAGACTCCTGTGAAAGAGCAGGGCAATTATACAGCAGGAAAGGCATAGCTCTATAACAGTGTGAAGTTCAGATAATGAGTCATTACCAAAAATTAACATCCGTGGTGATGGGCTATCTAATAGCAGATGATGGATCCAGTAATAGGTTTTCAACAAGTGTTCATATTGTTATAACCAGTTTCATTACCAAAAGTATCTCCTGCACATCTCAACCTCAAAACTGACTGACAGACCAGTGCTTGAATTTAACACTTATTTGCTGGTTTTGAAGATGGTTACAGAGCTGGAGGCTAAAATGACTGCTGGAGAGCAGAGTCATTGTCTCGGGTGGCTCGTAAGTATACAACTTTAAGAAAACAAATATTATCAGTTGGCTATAGTTAAACATTTAGTGGCTAAAAAGGGTGATTATGACAGATTCTGTCCATTGTTTGTTTATTTCTTCTCCAGGTGGCAAAAAAAGTTGATGTGATCAGCATATTGATTTCTCTGTGTCCAGATAGCAGACACCCAACATAGCATATACAAGATGACGTGATTGTCAGGCTACATTAGTGGAAAAACCCCAACTTTACTTTTCCCACCTTGTGATTTGGCTTGTGTGTTTTTGAACACATAATCTCTGTAAACAAATTTGCTTACATATTTCCTCACAGACTTGCACATATGTGTTGTTAGAAGTGACAGATCTTGATGCTAATATCAGACATTTTATAAAAAAAGATGTAGGTTTGTGAGTGACTAGAGATCTACATATGTCTGGTGCAATCTAACAGTGCGAACTGAGGGCGCACAGCTGTAAAAATCTACTATGGGTTGTTGCTTTTGACATGTCCACACAGACAATGAATAAGATTACATTTTAGAGAAGACTGGGAGGCTTAACCTCTGACACAGAAGGGGTACAGTCAGTGAGCAATCTCTCTTCAGGATGAGCAGCTTTCCTTCTTGGAATAAAAGACTCTTGGTGGCTAAGGCCAAAGAAAGTAAAAAAAAAAAAAAAAAAAGACATTGACAGAGAGAGATTGGAGTAGTAGAGTTTGAGGGGTTAGGTGTGACAGAGGTTGCAGTAGAAACACAGATCAGGCCATATTTCATCACTGTATGAACAGTGGAGAGGGGAAAAGTGTTGAAAGGCCACGTAAAAGCATCACTCTGAAGCTTAAGAGATTGTCAGCACTTGGTTTGTGATGTCGGTACACCGTGTTGACCAGTTCACAGAAAGGACAGAAGCTACGTCTCGACAAACAAACAGGTGAAATTCTCATACCTTTGTGAAATGCCAGAGTTTGCCAAAAGTTCTCAAAATGCCTGTTTGCTTTTCTTTGTGTATACAAGGCCTGTATATTGGCAAGAGAAATGCTTGATTTTAATCTTTTTACTTGGAATTGTGTAAAAGACACACAATATTGCGATACTAAAGTGTATAGTTATTTTCTTAATGTATACATACATTAGGGGTGCTCTGAAATATCAGTGAAAGAGTTTCTGTCTTAATAAATGCTTTGGAAAGTATCATTTGTTGTGATCAAATAATGCCACATCTATAAATCTTTGCAGTGCCTCAAATAATTATATACAATAATAATCCTGTGTTTCAGCAAAGTGTATTTGCAGCTGATTTTTCCAGTCTTAGACTATAACCAGAGATTAGCCGCTGCTATAGATGTAAGTTTTCAGTGGTCTAGACTCAAATGTCGTCATACTGATTAACAACATCAAATACAGACGGCCCTGTCTGACTGCTATATGTTCACGTTTACTGTATTATTCTCAGCTACTAGTGGATTACTCCATTCATTTGGTATAGTGCAATTTCATTAACTGTTGGCAGGTTTTCAACTTGTTGGGGGTATATCGGGGTTGAGGTCTAAATGGATGCAGCAGAACATATCCTGACTTTTCATATATCCTACTTTCCCCATGATGCACCATGCCCATCCCTGCATGGCTGGCACCTTTTTGAGAAGCAGATCTGGCAAATTTGTGTCAATCTCCAGAAACCACACCCCTTTTTCAATATGACTACAAAATATATATGCTACATCAACTTTCTAATTCTAATGTGCAAACATGAGTCTTAAACATTTTACTATAGTGCTGACAGCAGTTTTATTCATGGACATTTTATTTAAAGAGTCAAAGATGGCACAAGTCTTAAATACTGATTCTATAGCAACCAATCTGTCCGTATTGTCCTGTAATCTTTAATTTTTCTAGTGTAGCCCCCAACACCATATCTGCCCCCATCCATCACACTGGATGGTTTGGTCCACATCTTGTCTTAAGATGGATGAATTCACTTTCCTTAGACTATTTGAAATATGGTACATTCCATACCACATGTCAAAAAAACGATTGATGAGGTACACACACTTTTTTTTTTTCTCACTTAGAATTAATCTATATGAACCACTGCAATCATGTGTTTTCCGAGGAAACAAAAGGAAACTTGAGTGTTTTGCACAGTGTTGAAGTTTTGACTCAGCTGCCTTTCTTCTTCTTCAGTAGAGCCGGATTGGCAATGACGAGAGGCAATTTGTTGGCGAGCAGCAGGTGGCTGGGTTAATTGCCCACGGTGCTGGTTGGAGAGAAAGTGTCTTGCTGAGTGTGGAGTACCTTCTGCACTGGCAGAGCTCGAGTCCGGATAAAGAACAGCAGTAAGCATATTGTCATCTCCCACCTCACCACCCTAATCAGTACTGCTATGCACTCCCATTGTTCAACTGAACTGGCTCACTTCCCAGAGGAATTCTCTCTTTCGCTCTCCCTTGCTAGCCTTTTTTCTCATTCCCAGTGCCACCCACCACCCACATCCTCTTCTTTTCAGGCCCTTTCATCTCCAAATTCACTTCCTTTCTCTGTTGCTAATGCTGCTCAATCTCCCTCCCTCCCTCGTCTTTAGCATTGAACTCCCACTTCTCTGGATCAATCCTCCCATCTTCCTCTCTGTTTATTACCTTCTCTCCTTCATCCATTCTCCCAGTGCACTGTTCCCTTATTTCCTGTTATGTCTACCTCACCTTGCTTCTGCCCTTTATCTATTTCCCTATTCCTTCTGTGTGCCCTTTGTTTTCTTCTTTTTCCCAGAGGAGTGGGATATTGATGTAAACACACACAGAGCTCGGAATGGTTCTTAAGCTGCTCTGACCGATCCGCAGGCCTCCCTCCATTGTCCCAACAACTGTAGGAAGAGACTTGATTTCCAATAGGCTTATCCCACCAGTCCTCCCAGTGCCGCATCTATAAAAAGATGGTGAGGGGTTTGACTAGATGGATATGGGTCTTGGCTGGTCTGAGCATGCCCGGCCGTCAGCATCACAGCTCCACCGTGGTAATGGATCAAAGACATGTAGGCGGCGGGTGAGAGGCAGCACTGTAATTAAGTATTTGAGACCACGCTGGCAAAAATAGAAGTGGAACTAACAGGATGGTTATGGCAATGAAGCCTGAGGAAAGCAACACAGCCTGGCAAAATTTGACAAAAATGTTAAATGCTTATTATACAATGTGGATATACAGTAAATAATGTGAGTGGTGGACTTAGCAGGAAATTGCTATGCATCCACAAAAACTAATTAGGGAGGAGTTCCTCAAAGTCACACAGGAGATGAAAACAGTGTTTGTTAACCTAAAATGTCTCTTAATTTAATCAGTGAAGAATTTGTCCTCTTTGTTATTGGCAAAGAAAATCTGGTGTTAGTTAAAATGAGTACGTTGTTAAGGTTAGAGCACCTTCGTGATTAGGATTCTAATACTGAACGTGTAGTAAATGTTGTGGAGCATGATGGAAAGGAAAGCCTCCATGCCTCATCCACCTTATCCTCCATAAGAACGAATGTAGCCACTAGTCATTTAACAATAAAACTCATGGGCTGCTTGGATTAAGCTGCGTGACAGTGTCAAAGATTAAGTTAACCTTTTGTGGTCTTTCCTAAACTAATTTGATTGATGTGTTTTCGAGACATTTGTGCATCTGTACATTACCACAAGTATCTGCAGACAACTTCTAACCCAGCCACTTTTTAAAGAGCCTAGAAACGACCACATTCTGCCCCGGCTGTCTATATATAGTATAGACTGGAAATGTATTTCAAAGTGTGTCTGCACAGTGACATTTCTTTTCACAGCAGATGGGTTCCGCTTGTGTATAGATGCTGTTTATACGTCTCTATATTTTTTTACTTAACACTTTGTCACTGTATTTTCTCCACAACCTTTCACTTCAAAGTGCCATAAAAGGCACCCGTCATGCCTGACGATCAAAGAGCCACAACCAAAGCGCTGGCTCTCTGTTGTGCCGCTGTCATTTTCGCTCTTTTAGACGACAAAACAACATAGACCTTCAAAACTCATGGCCACTCTTGATGAACATCCAGCAACTTCACACGGTTGACTAGGGAGATGTCGGCCTCAGCTCAGGTGTTTGATTTTAGGCTTTTGTGTTTTGATATGAACATGTCACACAGGAACCTGTTCTCATTTTGACAGCAGGGATAAAAACAAACAAAATTTACTGATTACATGAGAAAATTATTTTTTAAATGTTAAAAAAAAAAGATTTTTATCAGTCATATTGATCCACATCAGAATTCTTGTTATGTCAAAGTTTAAAGAATCCTAATTTAGAACATGAAGAAATTATTTAAATTAGAAATTTCCATAGCTGACTTTTTGGTAGTCATTTGAGTGTGGGGGAAAGCAATTTAAAAAGAAGGTATATCCTCACTTTCCACATTAATATGACAAGCTTGTTACAGTTTATTTACTCATCTAGCAGCCACTTGATGAATGTGAGTCTAATATTTGTCTCTTATCTGACTCTTTAGCTGCTACATATTCCATTTTGTTCACCAGTCACTTAGTGTATGAGATGGTATTCAGGAGGGCTTTGGATTTTTTTTTTTTGTTTTAATTTGTTTATTGTTAAATGGTGCATGCAAGGACCAAATGGAAATTAAGCAATAAGCATAAACCACAAACCAAATTTGTCATCAGGTCAGGTTGGTGAAAAAGATTTTATTCAGTTTAAAAATGTTTTGTTCAGACATCTCTCTTAAGATCATCTAGTGGCCATCTAAGGAAATGCAGTTTCTCATATTCGCTCCATCAATCAGTCGCGGTTGGCGCCACTTGGTTGAGAACTAATAACTGGTATAGCTGTGGTTTCTCCATGGTCTTAACACTAGTGATTGCTGATGCCCTGGGAAGAAGAGTCACATCATCACAGGATTAGGTCACCCGCTCTGAAGGGCTTTGTGTTTATTGGCATTTTCTAGATGCTAAACGCTCTACAGGCTGTGGAGGCTTTGCAAGTGAATCATGGATTTTTGAGCAAATATGTCCTGTAGTACAGGTTGTCTTCTAAGCCAGTTAATAATTTACCTGTGTGGAATTGTCCTCCTTTTACATGCATCTAGCCACATATGTGTATATATAATTAATCAAAGTAAATATAGAACAGTTTTAGTTTGGTGATCGGGGGAGTTTATTCTGTGGTAGTGCAACACACTACGTGTTGTGGACTGTGGCGTCAGTGAGGCTGTTGGTGTCACAGAGGATGTGAATTTTTGCTGCAGTGAACATGAATCGTCTATACTTTGAGGAGCCGGCCTGTCACAGATGCATCAGAGTGGGATTGTGTGGCTGTGACGGAGATACACAGGATAGAGACGTGCTTGAAAGGTTGAGGTATTGAATTTTACTTCCTGACAGCTGAGTGACCTTTCGGCTCTCAAGGGGGATGAGACAGAGATGAATTGCGCAGTCGTCCGCCTTGCTCTGCGCTGCTCCTCCCACAGGGTTAAGAATTAATGCCCCTTTCTACCCCTCTGCAGAGCTAGTGAGACACAAGTTAAACTGCATCACCAAGCATCCGGGTGCAACATGGCAGTACAAAACGAAAAAAACACCTTACAAGCGCATGCGGTTATTTTCGGGTGAACTTGAGCAATTAAAGGAGAGTGTATGAATTAGCCCGACATAGCTCATCTTGTTAATTTGCGTTGCACCAGCTGAAGAGAGAAGCATGGCACGTTGTTGAACCTGGCAGCATTAGGACAGTTCAAAAAGAGGGCAGCACACCCACACAGTAAATTGCACCCTGTTCTCACCAGTGCCCTGTTTCTCTCTTCACACCTCAGAAGAACTATTCATAAATATATGCAGCATGACTGGGCCAGGTCCCATGCTAATGCACTGAATACCAATGAGAATTGTCTTGCCTCTCAGGCTGTGAGCCTGCTCTCTTCTTTTTTGGTGCCTCTGGGCAGAATTTACAATCTCACATCACCTTTCTGTGGCTGTAAGGTGAAAGTTACAAATCACAGTTTCGTCAGGCAGATTGGCTAACTTCACAAGATCACCTGGTGTCTTTAGGAGATACGAGATAAGAATGCGCCTCAGCGAGTGTGTTTTATCCCGCCTGTAATGCATCACTTCTTTAAACCAACAGAACGGGCTCAGGCAGTATTTTTTGCCCCTTAAAGTTCATTCACTCCTGGCTTTGCTGGTACTTTGTTCGCAAGTGTGAAGGGGTGGTTAAAAGCTGCTTAGGTGGTGTAGTCACGTATCGCTGGTCTTCCTGGCCAAGTGCTGAGAATGATAGAGTTGAAATGACAGCAAGTGATTTCATTCTCCATCTATCTTTCAAGGCATCACACGCAGCAGCCATTGGCATGACGCCTGTCTATGCCCCATTACTCCAACTAGCCAATGAGCCATCTACATGAAAGGTCTCATTGATTCCTCTTTAGTCATTCTTTGTGAAAACATACAGAGTTGGAGGGGAGACAAAACTCATCTGGTGAAGCATCAGAATGCACAGAACCTCACTTCTTAACCTGTTTATACATTTACATGTGTGATTTTAATTGGCAGATCATTTAATTCAGTAGTAAAATTCAATGTCCTGCTCATGGGCACTTTAGCAGGAGAGGTGCTCGCCATCACAAAGAGCTGTGTCCTCATCAGCTTAAAAGACAGTCTCTGCTCTCACTGAGCTGCCACACTGCTGATGCATTTACTATTCACAGTATTCAGAGCATTCCTATAAATTCTTTATGAGCATGTCAAAATATTGTTCCGAAAAAGCACTTCTATATTTCATACCTTGTAGTTATTTGAAGATCTTGTCTGCTACAATATCAATAATGTATAAAATAAGTTTCTACACTCAGTTCTCAATTTAGAACAAAATAAGAAATGCTGCATAAAATCCTCTTACACTAACATCACATTAATATCACATTAAGAATCAGTGTGACATCTTGTCACAGCTTTGTAAACAATTTTATGGAAATGCCTAAAAAATATTCAACTTTGAATCCACCCCAGCAGCAGAGACATAACTTTCTTTTTGTGATGAATAAAGAGAAACAAAAACACAGGATTCTGTCATGTTAGGTGCGAAAGCCTTTTTTCTTTTTGCCCATTTGAAAGCGCCATAAAATATAAGTTGATGTGAAGGGGGGGTAATTGTTTGGCATTACTGCAGCTCTTGTTTTGCCTGTTAGCTCTGCAGAGTTATTAAAGGTCAAGTCTTGTGGTGTTCTTATTTTTTGTATTGTTGACAAATCCCATTTTAAAAACCAAACCAAGAAAGTGGTTTTTTTTTTGGATGGCACTCGGCGCCAGGCCCACTCCTACTGAAGATTTATGTTATTAAATATTTGTCAGACATCCAAATATGTCTGTCCATTAATCCAGCCATTTATTATCTTTTACCACTTATCTATAAATGGTTGTGAAAGGGCTTGAGTCAACCCAAGCCATCACTGGGCAAGAGATTCCCTCCCACATTTTCATTTTTTCCCATTATTCTCTGCATGTACACCCTTTTTCAGTAGTAGAACAATCTGATACAACAACTGGAAGCACGGCTGATGCTAGCATCACGTCAAATATCACCTCAAACCACCATTGTGTCCTCAAAATTACCCGCCAACCCCTCTGTGACCTGACCGGCCCTCCCCACCCACAGCTTTGACGGCCACTTTACTCACACTATGAAACATGTCCGATGAAAGGTTAAAAACGAGGGGCAGCAGGATTGATGGACCGTCGTGGTGAGAGAGTGAAGAGGAGGTGACGGAAGTGAAAATGTTTCAGTTTTATACTTGTGTGCTTCTGTGGTGGTTTGCGGTCCAGTGGGACACTGCTGAGATCCCAAAGGTTCAAAGAGTCACTACCCTGTCCTGTCTTTCTTCTCTCTTTCTGACACCCAAACTAGGAGATCTATGCTTTCTTTAGACTATAAAGAGTGATGTGATGAATAAGTCGTGTACTTGTATGTAAAACAAAATTATTTAATGTTTGATCTACTGCTCTATGCTGTAGCTTACAGTTTTAAAAAAATGTAATTGTTATGGATGACTACATTTTGTCCTACTATATCCAAAAAGAAATTAACTAAAACTTTCAAAAATGCATCACCAAACGTTTTTTGTTAGGTTATCCTATTGGTTGAAGTCATTAAGTCAAGAGCCAGGGAGGAAGTCAGTCATAGAATAAAGAACAACCAAGTGAGGATGTTGTATTGTAAAGAAATAAAATGGTAAAATCTTTACGTCTATTTAGATCAGAGTACTCATTAATTGTATAAAATATGAAACTTTCTTTAGCACTGGCAGCAGTGCAGAGCTATTTGATTCCAAATTTTGATGAGCGGTGCTCTTCCTGCTAACCAGTCAGAATTTCTGCTTGATTAGTGAGTTTTGAGCTTTGTATTTATAGTAATTTGATAACAACTGATACCTGAGTGTAGAAGAGCAAAGCAGGTTGGATTTATTTGAGTTTCATGCTAGCACTAGCTAAAGTTGCATAATGTAGCTTTGAATTTTGATGCCAGTGTTGAACACATTTGGAAGCAGGGTGTTGCTTAATGTTTACTTAATGTTCTTTTTTTTCTCACTGTTTTCTTAAAGTACAAAACCAAACCAAGCACAACAAAGCCTGCTGTAAAACTATATTACATATCTCCTTTCAAGATAATAATAAAATCCAATTCACTTGTGCTGGGAGTGAAACACAATTTTAAGAGAAAGCGGTTTATGTAAAAATCCCTTAATTAAATTTTTTTCTGACTATTGTCTCACATGACGAATGGTGCTGTCTTTATTTCTTGAACTCTCCTTTGTGACAAGTTTTCTTTTTTTTCCCTCCCCGAAGCCCTGAAACATCTGTAATTACATTTCCCCATCTGTCTCCTCACACAATCACCCATACATCACCATCACAACAATTCCATTAACTCCCACTGTGTTAAATAAAGAGGAAAAAGCAGGGTACATTCACAAACAAATATGAGATGATGCCATTCAGTCGTTCAGAGGAAATGTTTGATGAGGTTAATCCCTCAATGCCATTTGTTTGCAGATGTTATGAAAGAGATTTTATTGTAGGAAGGAAGGAATCAACGAGCTGTGTTTCATCCACTGCCCCATCCTCCACCCTCCTCCCTCTTCTGTCTTTGTCTCTGTGCCCTTGGCACCAGCAAAATTCCCCCACAAGATGGTGAAGTGTAGGGAACAACCACAGGGGAAGTAATTACAGCCAGCTTAAAGAGAGGAAGTGTTCAAATGAGGAGGAAAAAATGAGTTGATTGAATGACAGAAGCAATAATGGCCAAATTGTTTCAGACGCTAATGGGAATCTCTTGACAAATTACCATCGGGTTTAGTAAGCAGACACAGTGACACACACGTATACATAAATACACACAATGTGTGTGCACACGTTGACAGTGTAACATCCCGCAGTGTTCCTTTGTCATTCTGTGTGGAAATGTCCATGTAAAACCAGAGCCCTGTTATTAACAATCTAATAGAGTTGATATACTAATATCAGTCATTTTAATGGACTTAAATACCAAATACAGTTTGTAATATTTATACTAGTATACTGTTACTTAAATCCAGTTCAAGTGTGGGTTGTTTATGATAAAAGCACGTTCTCACCCCACAGAATCTCCTGAGTCACACAATGCCCCTTCCTATTTTAAGTATCAACACCAACGCTAAACGTACCTTTTTGTGTTACTATTTGACGGACCAGCAGTTCTTCACACCATGGAAATGATGATGGCTTCCTGTTACACCTCCCGTCAAAACAATTGGTTACAGGGTGGTGACATCACGGTTTGATTGACTTGATGCACAAAAACGACTGCGTTAGGCCCAAAAACCTGAGGTTTAGGTTAGGTTTTAATATAAAACAAGTACTTTTCTGGATCGGTCTGGTAAGAATGTCTCACATAATAGACATCCCAGTGTGTCTTCCCATCAGTATCACGCAATTTGCCAGTTAATCATTCTCATTTTCAGTATTCCAAATATGAAATTCATAGTTCATTACAGATAGCTGATACCACTGAAATGTCTTTAAGTTAAATATGGAGCCAGAGCTAAATTAATAATGGGATAAATAGCGTAAGCAAATGGAACCAGTTGTCCAAAGGTTATAACATCTTAATAACGCCAACTATAAAAGTGTATAATTAAGCTGTATTCAAATTTATACAAATAATAATAAGCTATGCTAATACACAGCTACAGTGTTCGCAACAAAGCAAACGTTTTAAATTGGATCATGCTCTCTTTAATATGAAGATATGTAAGCAGTGTGTATGCAACTTTTAAATAAGCTACAACCCAGAAGCCATCAGCAGAAGCTCTGATTGGCCAGTTGTTAGCATAACTGTGTTTTAACAAAGCGAGTACTGGACTGATTAGACCTCTATTCAGGTGGACGCTGGCTGAAGTGATGCTGGGAGTTACATGAAGTCACCTGAAATTACATAGCAGTCAGAATGATTGGGCCTTTTTTGCAGCAGACATTTCGACTAGTTATAGTAGAAAAAGTGTTATGAATCACATTAACGAGAGCTCTGTTCTACTCGACCTGTGAACCATGACAGTGTCGCACACACTCATTTCCTGTGCTTCTCCTGCTGTGACATGTGAAAACGTCTGCAGCCAAAAAGCCCTGTTTGTCCCGTTCTAGCAGGTGCAACAAAAATAACAGGAGAACAAAAGAGATGTCAGTCTAAATATGCACACCTCCACACACAGTGGTGTGAAGGGGCTAATTAGCCAGAATTAGTGAAATTACCTGCGTTGGTTGCTAATTAACAGTCAAACAAATGACTAAATTACTATTTACGATAGCAGGGCAGACATTTAACTTGTCTGTCCATAAAAGTAGCCTAATTGTGGCCTGCTGCGAGCAAAAATAAAAGTAAAGTTCTAGTACTCTTAATTATACTTTTACTTAGTGCAATATCCATGATGCATTTCTGTTGGCGCGTCCTATAATCATGAAGTTACACAACATAGTGCTTGTGGCTGGATTAAGATTTCCATGAGCCCACGGGTGTTTAATATCACACTTCCACAGCTTTAAAGTGCACTTTGATACAAGTAATGTGTGTTTTGCTCAGTCAGTCAGTAAACATTTCCCTCGTGTTTGACTTGGACACAGAGCGAAATACTGGGTTTGCTTCTTTATAAAATGTGTGTCGAGCCCCATACCAGTCAATAAATCAATCATGTCTTGTGTTTGTCAGATATATGCAGTATATGCTGCATACTATATATTTTTCCAGTTTTGTTTTGACTATAACAGGATAAGTCTACAATGGTTGATGTGTGCTGGGTGTCTGTAGGTGCACACTGATTATATATTTAGCCATGACAGGAAGAGTCAGAGGTATTCTTTAACAGTGTGTGTGAGGAGTGAACTTTTAAACACACCATCAGAGCATGATTATCCTCAGAGCACAATATTATGTTTTAACTAAATGAGCTGTATGATTTTCTGACCTTCATTGGTGTTGCTGCTGTAGGAATAAAGCATTTCCTATTCATTTTGTAGACCCAGATTTTCAAAGTTTGTGAATTACAACTAACTACCATCCAGTCACAGGTTGTGAGTATTATAAGCCTCTGACAAAGTGTAAGAGACGGATCAAAAGAAAGTTTTAGCCACATTTGCAAAGAGAACAAACAGATTTCAGGGAGCTTGTGTTTTCCTGCTTTACAACCTGGTAGTTTTACAACCATTTTTAAATCTTACAACTACAGTCAGCCCTGAATACTAAAAAGGAAATTGTAAACCTAACACTAACCCCAGGTCATGAAATATTTCTAAATTACATCTTGGAAAACGTTATCAGTGTTTTTTACTCTTGGCAACATTAAGACTTAAAACAAGTAAAACATAGATCGCACACAATTATAGATTCACTCACGTATGTCTGCATATGTAGATGGATAGTCTTAATATAGTGTGCTTTAGACAAGAATGGATGTGGTACAAATTGGAGATAGATGTGCAGTTGGAGCCAAAATCAATAATAAAGACTTTCATTTCCAAACAAGATGAGGCACCTGGAGTTGATGTATAGACACACAGCTGATGTATGGATCTGGCCATTGAACGTCCATCAAAGAGACAGGAAACCTGACCTGCCACCAACAGATGACAAATGACTGACAAAGCCGATGCTACATTTGCTCCACATGGTAATCAGATCATAGTCAAGGGAGAGAGTTAACAAAAGATCTATAGGAGAGTAGCTCAGCTTCATTTTCCATGTCTAATCTTACAGTAATTTTCTTTTATGCTTACAAATGTTGATACAGGAAGCTAAAACATATTTGTAATGTGCTTTGTTTTCAGTGACAAATCATGTATTCATGCTGCAGGCGATTTGATCATGTTACAGCACACTTTCTTTTTTTTGCAGGGCTGAGTAACTGATTTTGATATAACCAGGGTGAGGTTACAACAATGAGTATTCATGTGTGCAAAAAAGAACAGAAGTCTTGTGGTTTCGCATACATATTACCAGTAAAGATTACTCTTCCATATTATGTTTTCTCATACATCATTTATAAAACATGTTCTTAATGAACAAGTCACATTACTGATGGAGTGAAGGTTTTATATATTTTTCACAAGCTAGTGTTCACAACAACACATATTACAAAAGAGTGATGCTAACTTGTGTTTTCTGCCACATTTACAAAGTTGCTGCTATAAATCTAATCTCCCATTAGATGCACATTGTGGAGGTTTATAGAACTTTGGCTGCAACACTTGGCAGACTTCCATCGTTGTTTTAAATGAATCCAAACAATATTTTCCATTATCACACAAGATGGGGATCCTCTTGTTTTGTGCGTTTCCCTCCCTGAGTGAGTAGATGAGAAGTTGGTTGTATCTTTTTAATCCTACAACTATAAATGAAGTATTTACTGAAATGGTAATATCAATATGCGTCTTATAAATGTTTTGGTCAGTGGTTGCATCCATTAGTGGAGACATTAAAGTCAGTCCATTTACTTTTTTCAGTTCATTTCTTAGGGGATTAATGCTGTTAGTCCTGACAGGAGCTACCTATATTAACTCAGTGCCATTTTAAAAGAACATTAAATAATGAAATGCAATAACAAGTCAGTAGCTTTATGTGTTTGACTGTTGTGTACACACCTATTGTCTTGATATCATTTATTCTGCACCACTTTGGACAAATCAAACATCTGCCAAATTAATGTAATAAGGTAGTTAACTCGGCTCATTCATTACTGCATGTATAAAAAGTGTTTGAAAAGGATTTTAGTATTCACACAAAAGCAGAATTACTATAATAATTAGATAGGATATCTGAGATGTCACGCGAAAGCCGATGTCTTTGTGATGTTGCACAATAGTGCAGATGTCGAAATAATTTTAAAATGCACACTGTCATTTTGTAGGCACAGTGGAGTAATTACAGGACCATGGCCAGTTCTGTCCACGGTTAATAGAGATTAATAAGATAATTTCTGCATGCAGAGGGAAATTAATTAATGTACAATGTTCTGACCTCGATGTCTGCAACCCCTACCACCCCTAACCACATCAAGCCTTTAACTTATATTTATAGAAGCTCTTTTCATTGTGTATTTAATGATAGGAAATTATATCCCAGCCTGTGCAACCATTCATATTTACACAATTTGAGCTGCTACCTTTTTGCATTTAATGTTCTCTTTCCTTCTGTTTCTTTCTATTGACTCTTTTTTATTTTTACCTATTTTTATTTTTGTTTTCTTTGTTGTTTTTTTAGTTGGCTTCAGCGTGTCGTCACACTGAATCAAATTGTTAACAAAGTCTTGCTGAAAGCAAACAATATGAGAGCAGATGACAGTGAGTGCCTTTAATCAGGGTGAAAACATTCTGAAAGTTGTTGAGGTTTATAAAGCGAGAGGTGCAGTGTGGAGGCTGGATAGTTATTTTTCCTCAAATGTAGCTGAACACATACTTATAAAAAAGCAGATAAAGGTGAGGTGAACTTATTGAATATTGGACTATGTTTAATATCACAATGTCAAAACAAATCTCAATGCTTTACCTGTATTGTTGCCTAATGAACTGACTTGAAATAGTTAATTTTGAGATTCCAATACCAATTTTATTTATATTGTCACTTTAAAACAACACAGTTGGCCAAAGTGCTGTACACAAACTTAAGGACAAATAAAATGTATAAAAGGCTAAAATAGACACACAAAAACTAATATAAAACAACAGTTAAACTAACATCTCAAACTCAGTCAAAAGCCAAAGAGAAAACCTCTTTGTTTTGGGCACAACTAAAAAGGAATGATCTGCTAGTTCTGCCAGTTGTCTCAAATGAAAAAAGCTGGACTTGACCACTGAACTGATCTGTGCATCAAGTTTGAGATCAGTGTCCAGTCTCACACCTAAATTTGTTGCCATAGGTTTCAAATACTGACATAGAAAACCCAGGTCAACCTGAACTTCAGGGGCATCACTGGGCTCAAACAACATGACCTCTGTCTTTTTATGGTTAAAATGCAAAAAATTCATTGACATCCATGCCTTAATTTCTTCAACACAGCATAGCTGTTTTGTTAAGTAAGAGTTCTCCTTTCTTAGTGGGACGTAAATTTGGCTGTCATCTGCATAAAAGTGGAATGAGATGCCATGTTTTCTGAAAATTGATCCAAGATGAAGTAAGTAGAGCGAGAATAGAATCCTAATCTTTACCAAAATATATTGTTTCCTTTTGAGCAATGTTTATTGTGTTTTGGGGAGGATTTGTCTGTACAGTAAAGAAAAAAAATCTTTGTCAGGCATTGTATGATAAAAACCTATGCTAGAAATTGAAGGCACCAGGGGAAAATGATGTCAGATGATTAAAGCCTGGCAATTAAGTAGTTTCTCCTCATCATCCACTGCACCTAGAGTGAAATTTGGGCCCTGTGCAGAATGAACGAGTTGTTTCACTGTTTGAACTAAATTGAATCATTTTCTTAGTAGCAGCCTGAGTAGCACTGTGTGTATGTGTGTGTATGCATGCACATGTGTTTATGCCACCCTCACCCTAGCCACTTCATACACTCACAGACACCATATCACTTCCATAATGCTCACTATCACGTTAAGCCTCTCATCCCCATTCAAACTCAGCGCCTTCTTGCTCCTTTCCCATTTCAATCTGCACTCACTGTAATAGAGTTCGATATCACCCTCTCCCAATGGGACAACTTTGCCTCCCAGCCAATCTCTTTAGCTGTATGTTTTATATTGTCCATGGGTGTGTGTCATGGGTCAACAATGAAACTGTGAGTACTCCCCTCACCTCCTCCCCTGCTCTCCGTTGGTGCATCGAGACCCCGGTCCCTTGCAGAGCGTGGGCTGCCCCATGTTGGATAGCTGGAGCGCTACAGTGTCAACAACCTCCTTGTGCTTTACACAGGCATCAATAACTCTTAGCATCCAACCTGATATGTGTTTTACTCAGTTGAAAGGTGGTAGTTCACCTGGGTGTACTCTACAATGATAGAGCTGTTGTGTTGTAAATAGAAGACCTCCAGTGTTATCTAGCTTCGAAGATGCATGTGAAGCTGTGGCAAGATCTATCAAAACTCATCAACTTGTGAAAAATATAAAATCATATTTTGCCTTAGTGTATACATACATGCAGATATATATAACTGACCATAAATATACATATGAAAGCTCTACATCCAAACATCAACATTCTGTCTCTCTATCTTGTAATATTTACAGATATTAGAGCAATTTGTGCCAGGTAGAGAAGACAGAACTTGTGATAATTAGTTAGTGGCAGCACTAATCTTTTCAACAACTACAACATATTTATGCTTAATGATAATGAGTAAATGGGTGCACATGATACATAGCAAAGACTGGTGTTACATCCAGCTAACATTTTTGACATTTCATCACTTAATTAGGGATCTACTACAGTGGAATAGCTGGGTTTTATCAGCTATGGCATAGCACCTTTTATTTTTTGTATATTAAGACAAGGTGATTTATCTCCACTGCATTGCATTTTCTACAGTTCTCTCAATGTGTCTTAGAAGAGCCTAACAGCTACTTGTTGGTTTAGGGAAACAGTCAAACATTGCACTGTTGCATGTCTATTTCATGGTGACAGTGATGATCCTGGCGTCCTCAAAAGGTGTTTCCTGATTGCAAAACTTCCCTTGAGAAAATCACGGCTATCTCTGATTTACATGTGAATCTGTTATTGCCGTCTCACAAACAACCCCCATTTTCAAAATCATGCAAAACTGATTGGAGTCCTTCCAGAGGGTGTGTCGCTATGAAAGCAGTGAACCATGCTGATTGAAAAGATTTATTGTTGTTTGGTGAGGTGTACTGATCAAAACCAAAGGCCGTGCTGTGATGTGTTAATCAGACCCTGTGTGAGGAAAGGCCTGTCACTGATGAAAGGGAGATTGATATATGGAGTACACATTTTAAAAAAAAACTAACAAATTCACAAGAATAAATGTAGCCCTGTTTGACAGTGTCTTCATTAAGCACTTTGATCTAAAATTTCCATCATTACAGGAACATCTGTGCCGCTTGTTAATGGCCACTTTAAAGAGTGATTTTTCAGTGTGCAATGCAGATTTAATCCCATTAGAAGCCATATAATAAACAAACCATGTCCCATCGACTAACCATCCACCAAATCCCACTGCTTATTTTAGAATGACTTTCTAATACAGCCGCCATATATGCAGTGTAGCTTTTTCTGCACCAGTAAAGATCTCTAATACTGTGTGGAAATTATCAGTTAACATGATGAAACAATAATTCCAAGAAGATGGCTATTAACATAAAAATTGTTTAATAAAAATGTTGTGTGCAGTAATATGGGTAAAGTCATTAAAGAAACCAGTATGTGACAATAGGGAAGATATATTTATTTTTTAGTAAAGAGCTTGATGATACCACTCATGTCTGTACAGGAAGTGAACCTTTATTACCTTTTAAAAGTTTCACTTTAAATTTGAATTTTACACACATCAATATATTTGTGAGTGTGCATTAGAGAATGACAACAGACAGCTTAGCTAGACAGTCATGAATGAATATGTAGTTACTTTAAATGTCATCTAGATTCATAGATTCTCCTTAAGTGCAATTTGCTAATGTGTTTTTTTTTAGTGCAGGATGGGAAACATAGGATTTTGTTGGTTTGATAAATAAATAAATAATAGGTAAATAAATAGGACATGACTGTTTCTAGGTGGTGAATTTTGTACAGACTAAAAATGTGAGTAGTCAGAGTGCATCTCTCCAGCTGCCATGTTTCAGCAGAACACAGCTGAAATAGCAGAAAATGCCACATATTTCATTTACACCACTAACGTGACTTAAAACTAATATAGAAATATGGAGAAAAAATATTTCACTACAGTCAAAAATAAAATCACAAAGTGAGCTCCAATTATTTTTTATTTTATTTAATTGCCAATTCAATTCCAATTAAGATGCCAATTGTTATGTGTGTTTGAGGAAACTGAAGCGCTCAGAGAAAACCCACACAAACAGGACATGAAACCTCCACACAGAAGGAACCAGGCTGAATCCAGAACCTTCATGAGGCCACAGTGTCAAACACTGAGCGGCCCTGAAAACATTGCTGGATGTTTTTGCTGCCTCATCAGATACGCATTTCTGTAGATCCTCTGTGAACCTCATCTCCATTTCTTTGATCTTAGCTTCCAGTATCTTAACTTGTGGTCCACTAGCACTCTTTGTATCAGATTTGTGTTGGCTTCAATCAGTTCAGCCCGTGATCTCTTGGCCACATTTAATTCCTTTAAAGAGGCTTCCAGTAAACTTTTGGTTTAATATCTCCAACCTCACTCGAGTGTTTTTCGGCCAACTCCTTCAGGGCCAAGTCCGCTTCTAGTTTCTGCGCTGCCAGCTTCGCGTCAAAAGCCCAGTATTTTTTCCCAGTATTTGATGGATTCGTTATATTCCTAATCTATTTTGTTGAGCCTCCACCTGAGGTATTTGTTTGTTTGTTCTTCGTCTAGATCTTCGTTTGCCATTGCTCCTAAACACTGCTAGCTATAGCTGCGCACCTTGACTGACTGAAGAAATCTTGAAAAATGAATGTTCACTAAAATTTACCAAGGATAAGACTTCAAAACAGGAAATGACATGTTTAGCGTGTTTATCTGCTAATGTTGCTAAATGGTACAAAATGCATGATGGGATTTTTGGCTCACCAAGTACACACAAGTCTGCTCCCAGAGCATCCTCGATAAAATGGACGGAGCAAGAACACATCCAGGTCTTGAAGTGATCATTTCGCACAGTAAGAATTTTTAATAGCAATGCACTGTAGTGTATGTAGTGTCTATAACATACATTCCATTTAAAATGTTTAGTTAGGTGATGTAATTTATAAAATGTATTAAAACACTCAAAAGTGGACCCTAAGATAAGATTCACTAGTCACCAGAACATGCCAAAGTCTGATATCTTTATTGTGCCAAGTTATTTTACTGCTCTTCTTGCTTGTCAAGTGCTTGTAAAATCTTACTTTTTTGAATTCAAACAAATGACAAGTCAAGCTAAAGGCAATTCAATGATTTACTGCAATGGTCCCATCCAAATAACATGGAGCAACAAGTGAGACACTTTCTTGAGGTGAAGCTGGTTAAGCAACCGGCTGAGTACATAATATCGTGGTATATGTCGTGTACATATAGTTTTGTACCCCTCATTCATCACCATTTCCATTCACTGACAGTGTTGTTAACTGTTGTGATCGTCTTTGTTTAGTAAAATGCAATACAAAGTTATAGTTTGAAATCCAGCTAAAAAAAATGTCTGATCGGCTGATCAAGGGACAGACTGGGACATGAAGGAACTTGGTCCTTACTCATTGCTACCTGATGGTTTTCAGCTGGAGAGGATGAACAGCCAAACAAGGCCCTGCTGCCATTGGACTTCAGTTTCTGAGCTGGATAACTGCAGACTGAGCTACCTGATTTCTCAGTCTAAAGCCTCCTGTCAGTTTAGTGGTGTTGTCGCCTCTCATGAACTCTGAAACTTTGATTATATTGTGTCTCACCTCCTTCATTGTGAAATGTTACTATT
>OMLM01020797.1:48045-58839 GCA_900302695.1 Helostoma temminkii | reverse complement strand
CCCCAATAAGTCTGGAGACGACCAGGACCGGGACCAAGACCACCGAACCACCAGCTGAATGGGGATCCCTCTAAACACACACACACACACACACCCTGATCCAACATGGCCGTCGAACAGATGCATCTCCTGACAGTTTTCAAGTAAAGTTACGTAAAGTTCCAGTATAATTCACAGTATAATTCACAGTACTTCTTGTAGTAGTAACACTAATGACAATGTACACATGTGATTCCTTCACATTGATGAACTGAAGCTCAGCTGTGTAGTTGTAGCTGTGAGAAGTTTATAATGAAACTATACTGAGGCTGTTTAACAGGTAAAACACCATGAACACAACAATTATTATTTATAACATTAATACATTTTTTTATAAAGTTAAACTACTGAAATGCATGCTGGGTATTTCTATATAAATGTCATTATATTTAAGTATAAGTGTAGGCCAAGTATACTTAAGACTTTTCTAGTATACTTAAATTCTACTTTGTGTAGTACACCTCTGATAAGTACACACATAAGTAAACAGAAAGTATACTTTAGTTTAAAGAGGTATACTAATATATACTGCAGTATACTACTCTTTCATAAGCGTCCACCATGGACAGGGTGGGTGAAGCAGCATCTACACAGTCTCTGACCTGAACATGCTCAGAACCGGTTCTAACAACGGTGCAGAGTGATCCTGAACGCAGCTTGTGACTTACCTCACAGTTAAATTTCAATCTTCACCCTCTGGTTTGGATTTGTCTGAACAGCCAATGAGGAGCAGCGCTGGTCACCTGGTGCTTCCTCTGTGCTGCTGCTGCTCCACTGACAAAGTGAGGACATGAAGGACGTCCCGTCACAGACTGCTGTCCTGTCTCTGTCTCACACAGACACAGGGACGACCGAGTGCTTCAGCATGGAGAGGAATGTCTTAATGTGTGTCTGTGAACAGAGAGGACGACAGAGACTCAAAGGGAACTACTGTTCTATAATAACAGCTCTACTTTCTGTACACTTATCCAGTAAAATCATATTGTGGGTAAAATGTCTGGTAAAGAATCATCTGCCAATCATTATTATTATTATAATAACAACAGTTAACTGGTAAAAAACGGCCACTAGTGGTGTATTTCTGAAGATCAGAGTATTTCCACTATTACTGCTGGATCTACAGAGAAGGTGGAAACCAAGCGTTTAGCAGGGGCGTGGCCAGAGGGGCGTCCAGGTGTGACTCAGTCTGCAGCTCCACCACATGTGGCAGTTCCTGCCCCTGCACCACGTCATAATCCAGCAGGAGCGTTTCAGAAGTGATCAGTTGTGATGAGCCACTTCCTGCTCTGCTGATCTGGATCCTGCAGACACAGTCTCGCTTGGATCCTTATAAACAACACGGATCGAAGATTTAACTTAAGCTGTGTTTCACATTCAGAGCAGGAGAAGAAGCAGGTGTTTCTCCTGGATTATTAGATTGATAAAAGCTCTACCGAAGAAGAAGAAGAAGAAGAAGAAGAAGAAGAAGAAGAAGAAGCAGCTCAAAAACAGACTGTGTGAGTCTTTAGAGGTGGAAACTGGACCAAAGTTGATTGACTCTGCTGATGTGTCACAGTCACATGAAGCCACAGCAGTTTTCCTGAAATGTGAGTAACACTTTCATTAATTTTAATTAATTAAATTTAATTAGCAAAGTATGTTTGAAATGTTGGTGTAATAAAAGTGTAATAAAATTACAATGAGTAAAATTTGTTACAATACAAATTAGTGAACCATTAACATTTAATTGGGAAAAAAAACAAGTTGACTAATAATGAACCAGCATTTTTTTCTGACTGTGTGAAGATACAATAAAGTTCTAACTGTACCTTAAATATTGTCAGCACATTTATTGTATTCATAATAACCCCCATAAATCCATGTTGACCGTCGGATCAGCTTCATATCTTTGGTTCAAACTTCTTCTTTTAACGTTTCCACCCTTTGTCGTAGTTTCTCTACTCACTCGTTTGCACCCTCAGGAGTGTGGATGGAGCAGACAGGGTAAATCCTACATGTGTGGAGGTGTTGGGACAGAGGGGCTGCAGAGGCAGACGGGCTGGCAGGCAGCCAGGACTGATCGGGACCCTGAGACATCCCAGACTGACCTGGGGACCTTCCTGTCACTCCTCATGAGCATCAAAACCACACAGCAGCCAATGGAGTTAGTGAAGGGTGGCGACGAATGTCTGCATCTGTGTTTGTGTTGCTGAGTCTATGAGAGCGCCGCTCTGTGTGGAGGAAAACCTCTTTCCTGGATCAATCTGCAGGCTTTAAATGACTTTTCTGTATTTTGTTATTGTAAAAAAAAAAAAAAAGAAGAATCACACACAGAATCTAAAACCAAATAAAAAACTGATCCAGATCCAGAAGCTGCTTTAGTTTTGTCATCTTTGCCACAGACTCACCTGAAAACTGCAAACACATCAGTGGCCTCTGCTGTGTCTGCACTGGTTGGAAGCTTCTAATGCTGCACAGCATCGGACTTAAATCACAGTTCTCAAACAAGCTGATAAGTCTGATGCACAGGAAGTGATTTCATGGTGGATGTGTGAGTCACTGAAGCTTCAGCTTCATCTGAATCAAACGGGTCCTGTTCAGATATTTATCCAGCATCAGTGAGCTCAGGCAACCAGCACCTACTGTCTAACAGGAGCCACAGACTGCGGAGGGTTCTACAGGTTCACTTTCTGTCTCTACACACACACGTTGATGCAGGTCAGGATGTGTCTCTACATGAAGGTTTTAATGTTTGTTTCCAGTCCACTTTATTATTCCTGCTCCACTTAAACAGAGTCGACCTTCAAACCAGAGATATTCAGGTCACATGTTCTCTTTTCTGACCTGTGGGCTTTGTTTACCCTGTTTCTCCATCCTCTTACTCACTCACACACACACACACACACACACACACTCACACACACCACCCCCCTCGCAGCCCTCTGGCAGTTTGCTGTTGTATGGAAACACAGCTAACCCCGCTGCCCTTTGAGTGTTCCTGCTAAACCAACCAACCAAGTACCCAACCAACCCATCTGTCCATCCATCCACAGCCAATACATCACCTATTGTTAATGCAAGAGATGATGCCCCCCCTCCCACACACACACACACACACACACACACACACACGAGTTACCAAACCAAACACACATTGAAAGTCAAACTATTATTGATTTTCAAAGTGAACTTTACAGTTCCAGCTGTTTGCAGGTGTGTCACTGTTCTGCTGCTGCTGAAGGACCAGACCACATGAAGTCAACCCTTCACAGGGCATTTACATTTACCAGCAAAGAGAAGATTCAAATGTGTGTTCAAGCTGTTAAAACTGTAACAGATCCATTAAAATAACAGAAGAAGTGGACAGTAGATTTGCATGTATCAGACAAACACAGAACAGATCGAAACCTGGAGCCAGTGTTCAGAGACACAAACACGATGCATTGTTAATGTGAGCGAAGCGCTCTGTTTGACTGAGGCTGAGCGAGGAAGCGGCGACACGTCAAACAGCATCAGCATCAAGCTCAGTGGAGTCCAAGTTCAGCTCGACGTCGCCGCCCTGCTGCTGCAGAGACACTGAGACCGTCCACGGTCCAGACTGAAGCTGGAGGTGGTGCCAGGCGGCAGATGTTCCCCTGTGGAGCTGCAACAGAAGTACAGGATGGATCTGTCCCCATCACTTCCAGGCCTTTTAAAAGCACAGCAGCTACAGTAGATAAGTATCACTGTGGACACACATGGAAAAAATGTGTCCTTTAATACCACGACTACACATTTCTGGATCTGTCTGTGCAGCAAGCACAGTGACACCTGGTGGTTTGAGAAGGTCCCTAGAAGCACTAAAGCAAATCTTCAAATATCACCTGCTCCTCCAGCTTTGACTCCAGCCTGCAGGGTGAGAGGAGAACATGACCCAGCCGTTCAGACAGCAGAAGAGGAAACAGATCAGTGTTTGTAACAGCTTCACCTTGACGATCTGGAGGGCAGCAGCAGAAATGTGTTGATAATAATTAGTAATCAAGCAGGAGTGTGTGTGGTTGCTGGCACCTTCTCTGAGATCACACTTCCTCTGTGGTGTCGGTGCAGTCTGCATCATCTCAGTCAGGACACAACTTCAACTAGAGTTAAGAAAAAGTAAGTGAACTATTAAAAACTATTTCCTGGTTTTCTCATGAATTGGTCATGAAATATGAACAAACAGAGTGTTTAATAAACAGGAGGGTTAAGGACTGCTAGTGTTATGTCATCTTAGAAATATTATGTTTGTTGATATATTAGTGAAGATCAGATCACATTTAATAACTCATTGATACAGAAAATTGAAAATAGTTCACTTAGGATAAGCTCAGTCTCATCCTTCCTGCAAAAAGTGCTCTACACCGTAGAAAGTGATTATGGATTATTTCTGAACTCTGAGTCCAGGAGGATTTGGAAAATACCTTCAGTGCTCAGGTGAGTGTTTCTAAAACCAATGTCCAGAAGGAGGAAGCCGTTTTCTCTATTAGTCAGATTTATGGTAAAACATCAGAGAGACGAGCTGCAGATGTTCTGATGTTAGAGGAAAAAGTGTATAATGGAGACGTGTGTGTGTGTGTGTGTGTGTCACCATCACCATGATTACAGCTCTGATTCTAAGTGCTTCTATTTGAACCCTCTGGATTAGGTTGCTGACTTTAATGTTCCCGCAGCGCTCAGAGTGTGTGTGTGTGTGTGTGTTGGATTAGTCTCTATTTGAAGTGTGAGGTTTGATTTAATCTGCAGGTCGCTGTAAACAGATGCAGTGATCCCACAGGCCTGAACACAGTGTTCACTGCCAGAGTTACACAACACACAAACACACAGGAGATTAACACATCTTCTTCCTATGGATGGTGATATAATGGGATACATGCATTATTACTGACATGATTATTTCTGAGTCTGTAACAGCTCAGGTGTTGGTGATGTCACAGACTCCGCCCCCTCCTTTCTGCTCCAGTTAGCACCGGGCTGTGACCTCAGGTCACCTCTGATGTCAGCAACATTATGACATCACTGACGCTGTGGCCACGAGTAAACTGGAGTCGTATTAATGCAGCACTTCATGCAGTACATGAATGTTCCTGTTATTATAACAACAGGATTCTGCCTCCTCATCATCACACCACACACTCTGTAACATGGAGCTGCTCCCTTTTGCAGCTAGAACAGCTTCCACTCTTCTTTCCACAGGATTTTGAGTCTTTCTGTGGGAATTTGAGTCCATTCCTTCTGTATTTTTGGTGACAAACAAAAATGCACAGAACATCTTAATCTGAAAACTTCACCTCCCATATGGGATGTGTACACAGTGGTATAACATGGAAATACTGAAAGAAAACACTTATGTACATGTACTTAGTTCTGTTCCATCACAGGTGGTTTCCTGTGACCTTCCCTCAGCAGGTTCTGCACGAGTCGTCCGGTGGTTTGACCTGAACTGACGCAGCTCAAAGGTCGACGACCGAGTGTGAAGCGATTGTGTCAGACTGACCCAGAAAGTGGAGATGCCCAAAGGATCTCATTCATTTCACAGGGATTTTCACACAGATTACAAAGGCTCTACCCTGTTTGTTTTGTAAAAAGCATGTGAAGTCAACATTAATACAAACGCCATGACCCCGAACTTCAAAATGCCAGGGGACCTTTTCCAGAGGCTTAGGGGCTGTTGAGCACATCCATCGCTCAGGGAGCAGAAGCCCTGTTAAGCTGAGAGGCCAAAGTACTTCTTTGATTGTTTGTTGAAAATCTCTTCCAAAAGCCACAGAACACAAACGCAGGGTGGATTATCCTCTGCTGGAGGGGAAATGAAATTCTTCAGACGAGGCACTTAAACAGCAGGTCTGAGCAGCTGTGTGGGTGGTAGAGTGTGTGTGAGGGGAAAAGTTAGTGATGCAACCTGTGAACTCACTGAATCCTTCAACCAATCACTGACAACCAGTTAAAGTGAAAGAGTCGTCACAGCAGCAGCCTCCATCCTGCTGTTTGACTCATTATACACCAGAAAACACATGAACAGAGGAGAAAACTCACTGTGGTCTTTGCAGAAATGAACCACTAGTGCGAATTTTGCTGTGAAAGCTGCCTCTGCTCTGGGAAGTTCTCTGGAGCTGGTGGAGCTAGTTAGGAAGAGGAGGAAGCTGCACAAACATCTCCACAAACTACTGGTCCAACAGCAGAGGATCCATCTCAACCTGCAGTAACGTAACCATCTGCTCAGTTTAATGTTTGTATTTAGTTCTGTGCTTCCACTGATACCAGAATGTTATAATTCCTCATTTTGCAACAGCTTCTCCAGCCTCGAGCTGGAGATGCTGGAGCCTATCACAGCTGTCATACAGGTGAGAGGCAGGGTACACCCTGGACAGGTCGCCAGTCCAGCAGAAAAATCAAATTGGCTTTGAGAAGTTAGCTGAGAACGTGGATGAGATGAGACCAAGAGTTTTCTCTCCCATAACACTCATTTACGATACAATTACTTCAGTTCAATTTCCTTAAATCGGTGGAGTTAAGTACATTTACTTTAGTAGACTGGACATCCTCGCTGATGCTACCGGACCCAGAATGCACTGGCGTGTGCAGCCTCAGTGGAAATATTAGAGGATCTTGTCTTGTCCAAGGCCACTTCACATGGAGGAAGAGAACAGTCAACCCTAAACTCAATGGGCGGCCGCTCTACTAACTGATCCAAAGCAAACCATATATATATATATTTTTACTTAGTTTTAAATTGTAAATTTTCTATTTCAGTTTGTGATTCTACATCCTCTAGTTTAAAATTCATGACATTTCTTTCAACTTTAGTGGCTCACTACGCTGAGATAATTGTATTTTAACTCTACTGCCCTTCTTCGTGATTAGTATTTGCACATTCAACAATACTTACAGGATGACAGGTTATTCTTCACTGTGGCTTTGTTGTTGTCAAACATTTGACTACTGGAAAATATTCTTACACCAGAGTAAAACTAAAAACATGTAGTACTTTTACAAAATATTCAAAGTGAAGAATGGTTCTGTTAACTGTGCTCACTATGGAACTTTTCATGTACATTTACTTTTACTAATTTGACACTTTATCCAAAGCAACTCACCAGTTACATTTATGCTCATAATGAGCTTCAGTGTCTTGCTCAGTGACACGTGGTCAGGAAGAACCCACTGATCCACAGTTTCTTCATTAATGTCCACAGCTACAATAATTTCATCATATTAAGTTACGTTTATGAAGCAGGATCTGCCATATTTGGATCACAGCTGTTAATGGGCCACATTATACAACCTGTAGCACAGAAAAACGTGCATCTAACCGAGCTCAGTATTGGCAAACCCCCATGTGGCTGCAGGTATTTTATTCCAACAAGAGCAACATCTATTCTCTGTATTAAAGCCTTTCATACAGTACCTGAGCTGAGGTACTCACTCGTTCACCAGCTCTGCAAACAGAGATGGGAGAATCATCTGTACGCCAGATGTTGCAGGTTCAGAAGTTCACCAGGTCACATCAGGACATGACGAAGAGGTTTCTCCTGCTGCAGGGAGCAGAAAGTGTGTTCACACGCTAACGCAGATCCACAGTGACTTTGGGAAGAGCAAATGGATTAGAGAGAAGAGCTGAAGCTGTTCCTCAGGAGACGCTGAAATAAATATTAAGACGATGTAAAGAAAACACCTTTTGATTGTAGCTTTGCTGATGAAGTCTGAACTTATCAGAGTTGCTCTGTGAGTCAGGATGTGAAATGTCGGACCTTAACGCTGCTGCTGGCTCTCGTCGCGTTTCCAAACTGATTCCCAAACATTAAAAAGGCAGCACATAAAATCAACTCAACTTTAAAAAAAAAACAAAAAACACATTCACTTGTTTTTCCCATTTGGAAAATTAAGAAGCACCAAGTCAGGAATGATGTATTTTGATCTTTTGAAACAAACAAACATCATATTGTACAAACCCAGAACATTTCTCTTTTTAACTTTAGTCCATGTTACAGATGGTGGATGAGTCCAGCAGGAGCTAAAACAAAATACACGGAATATGCATCAATATGCATCATTTTCTGACAACACCTGATGTATAAAACAGGCGTGAACACCCTAAAGCCTGTCATGGAAAACAGTGGAGTCCACATATTTGATTTCATTGCTCTGATGTAGCAATCCAACATTTTGGTTTCAAACGAAGTAAAGTAGAAAAAAAACACCGATAACTCATTAACAATGGTCCAATTTCCTCCACAATCATCCAAATGTGGATTTTTGTAGTACAGTAACTCAGGAACAAGAAAAGGCTGTAGACGAGAAACTAAAGAGGGACTTTCTTCCTGCAGAGCTGCTGCTGAGTGTGATGCTGCCTAAATGATAATTCACTCAGCAGAACAGGTTCCTAAAGCTGGAACAATCTGCCATTCACCATTTTCCTCACATTTACACCAACGTCTATAAATGTTTGTTCGAGCACTAAATGCTACAGTTTGGAAAGAGTTGATACTGTGATGATGTGTTGTTCATGGTTTATGTCTCACTGCTCATCAGCAGCAGCTCTGCAGTCAAAAGGTTTGTTCTGACAAACCTACAACCATAAAATTCCCAAATCCAGGTTCAGTTAAGTGAAAAGTATACATCCATACAGAAGGCAGGATCAAATTAAAGACTTTTACTTACAAATTAAAACAATCATGTTGAAGATTGAAACAACATGTTTGAATCCAGAGTCTGTGGACTAAACAACTCTCAGTGCTGTTTTTCATCTGCTTTTCCATCACTCTCTCTTATCCATGATATAAACACTAAAACTCTGTAATGTTGCTGATATGGAGTTCCGACATTTCTGCTGTAAATTATTGTTGTTTAAATGTCCAAATTTAAAACCTAAGAAGATGGATTTAACTTTTTCTGGGAAAATAACCGAACCAAAATAAGCAAACTGCTTCTTCACTGCTTCAAAGTTGCTCAGAGAAAATGACTCAAACATACATAATCCAACCTTAGTCAGCATCTTGGTCCCACTGTGAAATAAATACCACACCACACTCTCCATCTCTCCTCTAAAGTCAGTGGCTCACACTTCAAAGCGTCGGCTCTGCCATTGCAGCGTAAATGCTGCAGTGTCTCCGTCAAGCTGGACAGGAAACAAATCTTAGAGTTTCAAATATCTGGTCTGAGGAGATCCACCATGAATCCACAGAGCACCTCGTGTTTTCGTTCAAGTATCTGAAAGGTACAGAAGCAGAGGTCGACCTCGGCACCATCAGGGCTGGTACTGTCTGTACTGCGACTGTAAAGGCGAAGGGTTGCTGGTTCCAAACCGGAGAGGTGCCGATGATCCCGTGAAGGCAGTTCTGTAACTCTGAGAGGATGACACCCCAAGTCCAAACCCGGCTCCCAGACCGTGGGCACCGAATCCCATCCCACCGCCGGTCCGCGCCATCCCCTGACTCATAGTCCCTGTGTAGGGAGACGCTCCATAGGAGAGCCCCAGGCCTCCGTAGGGCCTGTGGACGTGCTGTCCGGGAGCAGGGAGGACGACTGGCTGCACGTTCCTCCCCGGTGTGTCGAAGGCGAACTCTGGAGGGGGGCTGCTGGGTTTGGAGGGCGTGGAGGTGAGAGGGTCCAGCTCTCCACCAGAGGACAACAGCAGGGGAGGCAGAGAGGAAGAGGAGGAGAGGGCAGCGTAGCCTTCAGCAGCACTCAGAGGAGGAATGGAAGAGGGAGAGGAGGTGAGGGTCCCAGCGAGCAGAGGTCTGGTCCAGTCGTCTTTGAAGATCTGGACAGTCAGCGTGGAGACGAGAGGCAGCAGCCGGTTGGTGACGTGAGCAAGAACCAGCTGCTCGTTAGCATCACGGCGGATACGAACGTGAGCAGAACCAGCCTGAAATGGAAAGGTACAGAGTGGAGGGAGTAGAGGGGGGAGAGAGCTTTTAGTAAGATTACAAAGTACTTCACATGGTACGTCTTATATAGAAAAATCCAAATGAAAAACTGCCTGTGGGGTGAGTCTACAGATAAAACATCACATGGATATGATGTCCTCACAGATGTGGTTTTCATACTGAGCACAGAACTGTCCCGGTACCGTCCTGCTTAGATTCTAAAAGGAAAGCCTTAGTCCAGGGTTCTGTTCATTTTGATTCTTCTTGCAATCACTAACCTGGTACCAAAAGACTGACTGATGAATATTACATCTGTCAAACTATGAACACTTTCAGAATGACCAAAATTAATTTGATTTGATTTAATAGAGGCAGATTTAATGATGCTAGAACTTGCTGAAATAATCCAACTACACACAAACTGAAAAAAAGGACATTTATGAAATGAAATCATTAAATTACCAAGTTTGATTACTTCTGTCTTTAAATGTGTCTGTGACTGTTGGCTCTAAGCTGTTTGGTTTCTAATAAAGACTCTCTGTGGCAGCAGTAAATAAACTACAGTGTGTGTTTTTACGCTAATGAAGGAACTTGTGTGACTGTTTTTGCAGCCAATGAGCAGCTTTCTTCAGCCGGCCATAAAAAAAAGGCCTGAACAGCAGGTTAATCATGGAAATGACTCAGTCTGACTTTACAGACTGCACATTAAACTAAGATCCTCATTTCTTGTTATTTCCTAATGTAACACCCTCATGGAGACAGAGGCCTCTCTCTCTCCCTTTCTCTCTCTCTCTCTCTCTCTCTCTCTCTCTCACACACACACTCACACACACACACACACACACACAGAGTCAATGTAATTACTCTGTAATTATCACTAATACTGTTAATA
>OMLM01020797.1:0-12151 GCA_900302695.1 Helostoma temminkii | reverse complement strand
CACACACACACATGCACACACACACACACACACACACACACACACACACACACACCCACACCCACACACAAAATCTCTCTGTACGTGACATTTCCAAAACTAAACAGGACTTTCAGAAGCAGTGTTTGCACATGTAGGATAAAAACCACAGCACATCAGTTATAAACTAATGGGTAAAACCGCAGGTGACAGTGATGTGGGAGGGGACATGGACTAGACTGTGTGAACCTTTCAGTCTAGAGGTGATCAAACCCACACTGGGTGTTATCTCATCACACCTAGGCTGTTTACTGCAGCTGCTGATGCTTCTATTCTGTTAATAATGGTTTCCAGTATGGTACCAAACCACTTAACTCAAACATGTTACTTATTGTCTATTGTCTGCTGTATGTCTGTGATATGAAACCTTACTATTCAATTTCTGTATAAATTATACGATGTGTGCAACCTGACATATCTGAGCAAGCTCTCTGCACTCCCTGTAAAATCTTCAGCACCACAGGTGTATTTTATATAAGTTCTGTTAAGGACAAGTCATTTTATCTCAACCAAATGATGTGGACAAAGTTTGCCAGAAATGTTTAAGCAAGAATTATACTCCTTAGGAACTTCATGGACAGGACCAGGACTGTCACTGTCTGACAGTGACAGTCCAGGTGAGAGACCTGAGCTTCTGTTTCCATCGGCTACACTTTGTGCCACTTTTCACATCTTACTACCAAATTCCAAGAGAAATATTCCAAAGTGAGATGAGTATGAGGGCTGAGGTTTCAACCTGTTGACCCTCTGGATAACAGGATAGGTACGTAAAACGCTATTACTGAAAAGTAAAACTAATTGAGTGGAATTATCTGTTCACTCTCTTTAGAGCCAGCCCTGCTCTGCTAACACTGATTTCAGCAGAGAAATTGAAATATGACAGATTTGCTCAGTGTTTTGGCACCAGTGGAAAAAAACAGACACTGAAGGACTCAGTTTCCTCAGCATGCCCTTTAAAATGCCATATTTGACTGAGGTGACCTCTTTCAAACACACACCCTCACAGCAGCAGGATCGCCTGCACCCCCGTGGTGAAACGACACTGCTAACACACTCGTTCAGTGTGTGTTTGAAGCTGAAGAACATGTGTGTGTATACATGTGTGTGTACCTGTCAATCTGTGTTTACTGTGTGTAGCGAGGCTTCTCTGCCTGTTAGTGTCTGTGTCTCAGAGTGTGTTTCTGTCACTCTGTGCACAAGCGGTGTGTGTGTGTGTGTGTGTCAGGATGCGTGTGTCTATCTCCATATCACTTGTCACTGGGTTTATTTTATGTGTGTGTATGAGTTTTTATGCATTTGTGTGTGTGTGCTCACCCATGCTGTTGGTGGAGCTGCACCACATCAGCAGACAGCCGGTGCACAGCAGGTTGAGAGCCCCGAACAGCAGGATCCTCCACGACTGAAAACGACAACAGGCAAACAGACAAAATAATGGTTAAAGCACAAAACCGCGAGAAGCAGCGTGGGTCAATCTGTGGGTCGGGGCCCAACAGAGCAACTGTCACACTGACAGACATGTCTTTTAATTTTCTGGTGAATGGTGGATATTTTTTCTACATAATGTAGAGTCACAACAGCTTGATTCATCTCTGGATACTGGGGTGTAACGGAGACCTGTGCACACCTCTGACATCACCACCCACCCAACATCCCACTTCTGTCTCCTACATATTAATAATCCCTGACGGCCCCAGTGTTCAGTCACTTTCACAGTATGAGAATCAGTACACTCTATACAGATGGAACAAGATAAGGCAGGATTGGGAAATTTCAAACCTTTATGGCATTTTAAGAACCCATCAGTTTTTTTAATAAAGGTGCTTTGCTTCCATAAATTTGACAAAACTGAAAACTGACAAAAATGAAAATATGAATGACTCTGCTTTTCTGTTACCTCACAGTAAATTCAGCATCTCTGGGTTTTGAACTGTTGCTCAGATGAAGACATCACCTGAACATTAGATATTAGGATCTAAATTGTGACTCTATTTTATTTTCCCTTTTAAAGTTTTGACATTTTATGGCCTAAACAATGATTCTCAGTCATTATTATTATTCATTCATTCATCTTCTATACCGCTTAGTCCCCGCAGGGGTCACGGGTGTGCTGGAGCCTATCCCAGCCAGCTTACGGGCGAGAGGCGGGGTACACCCTGGACAGGTCGCCATTATTATTATTATAATAATTATTATTGTTGTTATTATAACTATTACTTCTGCAGATTATAATTAGACAATAATGAAAATAACTACTTGTAGTAGCTCTAGTTCTTAGTATGGGTCAACCTGCACAAACTCAGAATCCTACAGTTCCCATAATGCAACTCAATATTATAATTCACAGGCTTTTCCGAACTCCTCCAGTGTGTAACACAGGCTTTCTGTGATAAATGTGAAGATGTGAATGTCCTCCACAGAAGACATTACACAACTGTTTATACAGACTGAGCGGCACTCCTCCTGAATGGGGTTTCCCCAGCTGTCTGTCAGTGTCCTGAAGCAGACAGCCTGGCAGGTGACCAGTCGCTGTCTAATCTAAATCCAAACCTACAAACCGACTGGGAGCTGCTGGGTTTTGGCTGCTGGACGGAGAGCGGGTTTCCTGCCCTGCGGTCGACCTGCTCTGCCGGGGATTTGGGTGAATTCTCAGCCTGAGCGAAGCCTGGCTGTGTGGCCCAACATGTTCACTTCAGTCTGAACCAATTCATCACAGAAATACCAGCTCAGGGGGAAGGTCACACTCAGAGCACGTGAGAGCAGAAAACAGGCTGAGAAAGGGCAGCTGTGCTACTGCTGCAGGTTAAAGGAGGTCTAATAATGCATTTAAAATTTTGGTACTGTGGATACCAAAGTAAAGTAAGAAATAGTTTTGCTGAATTGGTAATTAGTGAGTTCACATGCAGAAAGATTTTATTACACAGAAGCCTTTATAATTATATTAAATATATGGAGGGAAGGATCTTAAAACTGGAACTTGGGATTTGTTGGGTTTTCCTTATTATTTAATTGTATTGTAAGGCCTTAAACCTTACATTGTAAAGTGCCTTTAGATGACTTTTGTTACAATTTGTCGCTATATAAATAAACTTGAATTGAATTGAAAACACCCCCCCGCTCCACAGGGCTAATACAGTATAAAAAGAGATTTATTAACAAGTCTTCTTGTTTTCAGTTTTACTTGGACAATAAAAATACACATCTTTACTTTCTTTATTTTACTGTCTTCTTTATCACAGACCATGTTGGTGTTTACTAGGAGAAAAAAAAGGGGAAATTCTGGGAAGTGAGTTTTCACTGGAGAAACTGCCTGCAGGCCTGTAAAATAAAGTGTTACCAACAATTCATTCATATATTGTTGCAGGGCCAAGGAGAAGACCACACTATAGGATATGACTGAGCTATAATAAGTCAACATACATAAAAAAGGTTGCAGCTACAGATTTCAAGAACACTAGACACATCAGTGGTGCACGTGGCCATTCTTCCATTTCTGATGATCTGACTCATTTCAGTGAGGGTTCAATCTGCCAGCTTAGAAACACACTACAAAGTAAGCAAAGGTGCAGGTTGTCTTTAGACTTTAAGGTGTGTGTCCGTGGGCTGCAGCTGCTGTGGTATTTATCTTTATTTAGGCTGTATGTACCATATACATGGAATCTCTGCAATGTTTCAGCTGCTGACTGTACAAAAGCTAACAGAACATCCATGCTTGTTGCATGTGTCACTGCCACAGTTTGTGTTCAAATTTAATTAGCACATCTATTAGAGTAGAGTCAGAACAGGAATTCTGTTTGAGCAGAATGTCCGTGTGGTGGTGCTTATGTAGGTAACTTATGCAGGTGAATCTACTTGGTTAAGGTTGGGAGAACACTGTGGCAATGGTTAAACCAACACTGAATGATGGTAGGAAACAGGAAGTGAACTACTGTTTCTGACAGAAAGGTCTTGTTACAGAACCACAATAAATCACTTAACAGAAAAACTGATTATTTAATGTTTGAACAAATGACCAGTGTGAGGACAGTCTGTACAACTTCCTCTTCCTGTCAGATACAACCTCAGTCACTTCACTGAGCTTATGACACCATCCCGGACGTAAATTCAGTAGAATTTTCAATAAAAGAAAAATAAAAACCTGAATCTAAACTCACCCTCTGAGCAGAGAGTCACTGTGTGTGGTGTGGAAGAGAAACGAGAAATGGAACAAGGGAGCAAGTGTGTGTGTGTGTGTGTGTGTGTGTGCGCTGGCCTGTCACTTCGTGTTGGAGTCATATGCCGTGGTAGGGAGCGCAGAGTGCTGTGAAATCTACAATTACTGTGGTGTGTTGTGTTATGACAGCACTGGGGCGTCTGGTGACAGCACTAGCCAGCGACAGGCATGGGAGACCCACTGTGTGTGTGTGCACACGCATGTGCCTGTGTGTGCAAACAGAGAGACAGCACTCGGCCCAAAACATTCCCAACCCCCCAATCTCTCTCTCTCTCTCTCACACACACACACACACAGTGCCTGGAGGAGAGTGCACAGTTGTTCCTGACGCTCTGCTGCCCTCGTCTGTCTGTCAGCGCCGCGGTCCGACTGTCCAGCGGCATAATGGCGTGCCAGCATATTGAGGTTACATGTGACATTGGAGTGACAGAGCCGCAGCGCCCGTACAGCAGCTCAGTCACCAGGTACTGTATTAAACGAGGAGCCCCGTGACGCCAGGCCTGATTACATCATCGCAGAGCGCCATGCCAAGCTGCCGCATCATCTGGCAGCGCCGGGCAAATGTGTGTCATCGTGGTGAGCAAAGGCGTGACTCATGTTAGCCTCAGAAGAAGAAAAGGGGGATCAAGAAGGCCAGGGGTATGTGCAGCGGGATTTCTGTGGTTGTTTTGTCTTGTAACCAAACATCCATCACGACTGCAACCTGCCAAAACTCACTGCTGTGGCAGTGAAACCACAGAACGTCCTCTCCTGCTCGTTGTCTACTCGGATCAGAGCCGCCAGGGCTCCGTGTCTCCAGGGTGGCCGTGTTCTCCTCTCAAAATAAACCTTACGTAATGAATCGGCGGCAGCGGCCTGTTAACAGGGAGACGTGAGTTTTCTGACTGAGACAGAAACAAGATGACGCCCGGGCCTCTCACTCTGATGTCTTCCAGTCATGTCTTTCCTCTACAGAGGGCCTCACGTCCATGTTCCAGTTTCATCAGGACATTTTGTTACTGCGACACAGGCTGATGAGCTCAAGCACGACAAACAAATGCTGCACAACTGTAAAAACCGTATTTTTAACATTCTGTGTGATTTAATTTTAAAATCCATTATACTAAACTACTTGCACGTCTCGGCAGTAGATTACACATCTAGGAAAAGGTGAGCTGCACAGCTGGTGCCGCTCAGCCTGTGATAATCTCTGTGACTCTAGTCAAGGTCTGTCAAGTCAAGGAGGATCCGATAAAGTGACTGTGGAGCTGCATACTGGGAGGTGTAGGATCTGGCGTATTAGGATTTAGAAGGTCAGGATTTGTCTGCATCAGATTTTACCACAGCTTTTCACACAGTTTCTTACAGGTCCCCTGAATTTATAGAAAATATGAACTGTATGTTTTCACTTTAAGTGGAGATCTATTCAGGCGTTTACACAGCGACAAAAGAAGTGAGATGGCCTCTACCCAGTTTTATAATTAGTGTTAAAGTGACGAACAGAGGGAGTGTGTAGAAGGTTAGGGTAATACACCTGTTAAAACACTGCTTAGTGTTAGTTTCTTTTGTGTTTTTTCCTAAACAGTCAAAGTTTGGGCAGATTTGGTTTCACAGTTTTGCAATTTATAACTGTGTTTACACACACTTAGAGTAGTGTGATGAGTAATCTGATTACTCTTCTACCTCGGGCTAATTTTGGAAGCATGGGTCACAGATTTTGAGTGTATAGAGGCAGAAACAGTCTGAACTAAGATTTTATAGTTTACTAATTACAGTTCAGAAATCATCTTACTGGAGAAAACCGACTGGTAACCTGCTTCGAGACCAAACAAACAAAACTACCAAAGTACCACTGTAACTCTTAAGGCACTTTAATGACAAAATAACTGTCTATTTCAGGTTTGATTAATTTATACTCAAAATTGACTAGAACATGTCTTTTGAAAATCCTGATTAAGGAGGCAGACGTCAGCTATTTGTGTAAAAATGTTTGCATCAGGTTTTAAAAACTCCTGTATCGATCGACCTGAAATCAGAGGTTGACAAGAAACCGTTAGATTTCACAAACACAAAGTAACAAGCAGCATGAAGGACAACAAGCGCTGAGGTAGCACATCTCAGCTTTCGCCTGTTTCAACTGCGTTTGGCCTCCAAGCCGTGTACGACACCGTGTAATCCAATCCAAGGCTTTATGTGGAAGCAAGACCCCCCGCCAGTGTTTGGTCAAAGTGGATTATAGAACAATAATACACACACCAATAATGTCAGATCCTTTTATGGTGATTATCATCTCTCTAGTGGTTTTTCTATCATTTTAAAATCACATAGTTGTTTGGACTCATTTGTGATTTTTGCTCTACATCTGTCTCTGTTTTGTTTGTTCTGTTTTTCCCCAGCATTTGAACTAATACTGCTTTTTGAACTATAATTTCTTATTTTCATACGGGGAGTTTAGTGGCGTTAAGGTGGAAAATTTTGTTTATGTTTACCTGCAGTAACACAAGTTCATTTCTTCACATTCTCATCATCATAACGTGGTGGTATAACAGTAAGAGAGATGCTGATCAACACACTGCACAGGCTGAGGGAAGCAAACCGGCACTAACACACAACAGTATTCAGAACAGTATTCCTCATTTCTTAATGCTGGTTCCTACAGGTAAACACAGTTTTTCTAACTAAGATTACAAATGCTTTAACTTCACTTACAAATCTCCTGACTGAAATTACCCGGAGACCTTGAAACATTTACAAGTCACATTTTTAACATTACCTCTTCGCACCACCTCACTTTGAACCCAAATAATTAAATAATAATTTAATAATTCAAATAATTTTCACTGGAAATACAATGACTACAGAGCCAGAAGTACCTCACCCAGGCTACCTGACTACTGTACACAGGAATAGAGTAAATACAAATACAGTAAAGTAATTTTCTCAATATTTTTTATATAAATTAGACTATACTCCTTTATGGACATTTTTATTATAACACTGTATTGGGGGTGTGCTAACCCTAAAAACGACCAGACTGTCACTTGTGATCAGTTACTTGCTCTACTTGACTGTTGCTGTATGCTAATTGCATTTTAGTTTAACTGCAGGAAAACAAACAACCAGATTCAACTTCTAGAGGTCAAGTCGAAAACTTTCTGTGGAGGTTTTGGTGTTTTGTCAAGATGAATATTTCAGTACTCGGTGTGGCCGACAAATCTTCTGTTGTGTGTGAAGCCTGAAACTACAGTGGACACAGTGGAGAACTGCACTAAAATTTCTAAGTGTTATTACTCTACAGGGACAGAGAGAAACTCAAACAGTAGCAATAATAAAATAAAGACATCACACAACAGGTGGGATTCACCCAAACAACACATTAAAGCTCAGAGGGTCAGTTGGGACTAGAGTGAGAATCTGACTGTGACAGCAGGTCAATCGACCACACAAAGTGGACCGTGCCTGATGGCATTTTAGTCTCAGGGCTTCATCCCTGCTGCGTTCATTGGAACATGGTGACCTACAAGGAAAACAGATTACTGGAGGTGGTTGGGTCTGACTGTGTATGAGACACAGAATCAAACCAGCTTACAGCATAATGGGATTATAACATGAGGATTCTCCAGACAGTAACCACACAGTGAAAACCAAGGAGAGGTTCGGATGATGACAAGCACGGTGGATTTGGGTGACTGATAATCAAATAACACAACAGAGCCAAAAACAAGATAAACACAAATATTATATCTGGTTTCAGAAAAAAAATTCTGAGTTTCATCTCACTTATTTACACTCACACACACTTACCCGTCTGTCTGAGGAGACCAGTCTGAACTCTTGTAGAAATTTCCCAAAAATGGATCTGTGCGTCTTCCTGAAAGGATGAATGGTGCCCTGCAAATTTAAACCATATGGCATATAGTTGAAATGATGCCAACATGTGCTTAAGCACAATCAGGCTCATCGACTCTGTGACTGTAAAGCAACATGGAGGCAAAGGTTGACCTATGCTGACATCAAGTGGTGCGTCAGGATATTACACTGAGCACAACTTGACATGAACCTGAACATCTTTGGTCAAAACTGAGGAAACCTGGGTTCAGTAGGATGAGAGGTGGAAAATATGTAAAGAGGATTTATTGGGAGCATTCCAAACTGCACAGAGATAAAAAAGAAAAAGGCATTTGCAGACCTTAAGGAATATTAAACATGAACAAGTCTGCTACTGCCAACATCTATTGTTGTTATGTTTTTCAAGTAACAGCAGTTATAACCAACACTGCGTGACCATGTAAAGCCTCATCAGCAGTTACAGATGACAAAGAAACCCAACTTATAGTCTTCATCCCTGTGGCAGAGCAAAACTAGTTTCTTTATCCATACAAATCTTATGTTAACAACTATCTGTGCTCACACTGGCTGGGCTCTGTGTGTGTTGGAATTAATTTGGATGTGCACTACCTGAGAGGTGAGGAGATTAGTGTGAAGAACACCTGATTCTGTTTCCATTAAAACCATTAAAAAGCCCCAGAGGCCACTCACCAGGACATACGTGTCATGCTCGTGCTTCTTCCTGTGCAAGGGGACATCTGTGAGGAAAGCAGACATCACCGTCACTATGCAACAAACTAAGTCTGACAGCAGGGCATGCAGTACGACATGATACTGACATGATTTAACAGCACAAGACAGACTTTAAAAACTTTCTTATTCTGCAGCAGTTAATCTGTGGATTTTTTTGGTTCTATTTAAGCATCAGTCAAACTTTATCATGATTACTAGATTAAGAAAAAATATACTTCATACTGAATAAATGCGAAACATTTTGTTTGCACAACACAATAACTAAACATCCAGTGACTGCAGCACAGTTAAAATTTTACTGACAAGTCATGAGTTGTTGCAAACAAATATTAATTGTGGACTGGGTAAAATCAAACCTCTTCTTTATTTACAAAAGACTCATATGGCACATTTGGAATGAAGCTAGCATCAAGCCTTCCAAACGATGTAGTCGAGCTGTGCCACATCACGTCATCATGACATAGATTTATAGATTAATAAATCTGTATGATAATAATTAACCATAGTGCATAAGAAAATATTGAGTATTGTGGTATTAAGTTTTATGACACTGTGTCAATTCTCAAAAACACAACTGAATTTAAAGCTGCAATAAGTAATATTTTACACAATGTGAATTGAAAATGGCAGAAGACATGTTGTCTCACTGCTGTTCTATCATTTTATCTTTCTGGGTTACGTACAGGTCTGTTATTATTCCAGTGAGTCTGAGCTGCATGTAGAAACACACTGAAGCGACATGGTAGACAAAGTCAGAAAGACTGAAGAAGCAGAGTTCTGCACAGAGAGAGCTAACAGCTAATGGTATCTTTGGCAGGAGGCTGGTTAAGTGGAGGAACACATGCTGTTTTTTCTTTTCATATTTGCCACACACAGCAATGATTCAGATCAGACAAATTTTAATATGACACCAAATTAACTTGAGTAAATACAAACTGCATTATTTAAACAATGATTTCATTTATTAAGGGAAAAACTGTACAACCCTGCCTGGACCTATGTGAAAAAGTAAGTGCTCCCTAAACCTAAGCACTAGTTGTCTCCATTTGTGGATGATGTGGTTCGCTGGAGTCCCAAAGCCTTAGTAAGGGCTTTGAAATCCTGTCCAGACTGACACAAGTCAGTTACTGTGTTTCTCATTTGTCCCTGAATTTCTTTAGATTCCAGCAGGATGTGTTGCTCTTTGAGACCTTTTATTTAAGTGATTTCTTGATTTAAACGGCAGTCTGGCTGTAATGTGGCCTGGGTGTGGAAAGTTAAACTGAACTCAGCTTTATTAAAAAAATAAAATACAATTTTGGTTAATCACAGTTTACACAATTAGCAAGCAGGTGAGCAACTCCTCCCTCTTTTTCCACATAGGACCAGGCAGGTTTGGACAGTTTTCTCCCTTAATAAACACAATAATCACTTAAAAACTGCATTTTTACTTGCTCATGCTATCTTTGTGTAATGTTAAAATTATTTTGATGATCTGAATTATTTAAGTTTATATTCATTTTATTTAAATTAAAGAGTCTGGAAGGGGGAAATACTTTTTCACAGTACTGTATATAGTCTTGAGTTTGCTTTAGTTCTCAGAAGGCCTTTTGAAATGAGTTATAGAGCCTTTAATAATAGTTTATGTGCAAATACATGTGGCAGACAGTGGTTCATCATGTTGTGATTAAGCTGCCGACCACTAGACAGCTGTGTTACACAAAAAATAAAAACTTTTCTCAAAGTTTATGCACATGGTGGTGTGTGTATTACATGACAGTACAAATCTTAATACATCACTTTGCTTACAGTATGACAGTAGATCTTAATGTACTCAATACATATTGTGTTGTGTATTGTGATGTGTATAATATCGCCATCATGATTCTTTTCGGCCCTAATACAGCGATACTGGCATGATCAAAAGAACTTATGTAAATAACAACTGGCTCAGCAACAAATCAGGCGTTAAACATTTGCAAACTGCACCAACCAGGAGTGGAAACGCAAGTGAAATCTGTCCACCATTTTGATGAAAACATGCAGAATATGCAGGAAGATGGTCGCTGCTAAAAAGTACAACACTGCTGTGACAGCAACAACAGTAAGTAAACTAAGAGTCAAAAAGCTTTGTCAGCGAGTTCACTGTCGATTCTGTCTAAGACCAAAGTAAAAACTGGAGCAAACTAATATGCAACATGAACGTAAATAACCGGACAGAGAAAAATCACAAAGATAAATCTGTTTTTTGGTACCAAAGTACTGTAAAACTGTACTTTTAGTCTGTATCACCTGCGCTAGAGTTTTTAGGATTTATGTTACCTCAGTTCTAAAACTGAAATATAAAAGTGTAAGAGAATAAAGTATGCTAATAAAAAGAAATGCAACACCAACTCCCAAAACCAGAGAGCTGCCAGGAGCTTCACCGGTCTCAGCTAGCATTAGCTTCATTAGCAACACAGACAAACATTAGCGTAAACAAACGACATTTAAATGTCAAAAGCATTTATGAAGAACTGAATTGTCGCATGCTTTTCGTTAAACGCTGTGTTACTGTATGAACCATCAGTATAAGCTGTTAAGAGGAGAAAACCTCACCAGCAAACTCAGAAACAGCTGTTAGCAAAGTTAGCACAGCCGCCCGTTTGAATACGTGTTGTTAGCTGTTAGCATGCTAGCATAACAAACCTGAATCGTTGATGTTAATCACATCCACCGACACCATGTCAGGTTTGTCCAGCGGGCCCACCTTCCTCTCGGTCACACCAGACGGCACCACGTCGGGCTTCGAACCGAACTTTCGGGGGTAAAATTCCCCAGCACTGTGGTAAGGTAAACCCGAAGACGTGGACATCATTCCGTCCATCGCCATCTTGGACTTCCTGTACCCATAAGCCCCCGCTATTTGACTGCTCCGCGCATGCGCCAGAAGAGTTACTTATCTACTTTATTTTAGTGCAATTTTGAGACATTTGTGATTTATTTATGTGTATTCTCTAGTCACTGTGAATGCTGTAGTGTTATTTTCCTAATGTCTATAATTTATTTATTTATTATATATTATTCTTCCGTACGTTTTTCAGCACTTAACTACTTCAGCATGCTTTCATCTACAAAAACCATTCAGGTATCGTATAGCTATCATAATATCAAATAGCTTCTTAAGGAGAAGTGTGCTTCCATTCAGATATTTTCTAATATTCATACTTTGTGGTATTAAGCTTTTTTTAGGAACAGTTTATAATGTAACTCTATGGGAGAATCTCTTCAACTCCTCTTCTACATTGTCCTCTTTCAGCTGTAACTAGTTCAGCAGACTTTAACCTACAGACACCATTCACACTTTAAACAGGTCTCAAGACT